>JAOWBL010003249.1:0-12534 GCA_028564865.1 Zenarchopterus dispar | reverse complement strand
GGCTCCGGCACACCGGCTACTCGTTATGCCCTAATTAGCCGGCTTCATAAACCACCCGCCCCTGGTTCCCTGTGGGGTATTATTATTATTATTATTATTATTATTATTATTATTAATAATAATAATAATAATAATAACAACAACAACAACAACAACAACAACAACATTTTTTAAAATATACCTCTGTCAGTATACTGGCGCTTCCAATGATCTCCTGCCGTTCGCGCCACGTTTAAGGTTGTGTCGATCCCAGCGCCAGCGAGTTTTGTGCTTTATCCTTGTTTTTTTGGTCGCTTCTTTGTATTTACTGTTTTTCCCATATGAATGGTGATTTTCCGTTTACCCCTTTTGTTGTTACTTTTCCCTCAGAGTTTGAGTTGTTTTCTCGAAGATCGAATTATTTCAGTTGCTACTTTGTATTTTCTCGTGGATTGAAATTTTTGTTGTTACTTTGTAAATAAACTGGGACTTTTCACTCTGCACTTGGGTTCTGGGTTTTCTGACTGGTCGTAACAAAGAAAAGACAGAGGGTATGAGGGAAGAGTAAAGACAGCTGTTTATGTCAGACTAGAAAGACCATCACCACAGGTCCTACACGGTCAACTCGCACACTTCCTACATTTACCCTCTGGCTGTTTAACCACCTTTAAATACCTCTCAGGATGACGGTGTTTAAACAAACCACATCTGACCTCATTGAAAAAAACAATCCCTTGTGTTGTGGTAACTAACCAGTCAAATGGCTGGTAATGGTGTTGTCTCTCAGAACATTAAATATGAGTTTTCTAGTTGTAGAAATGTAGAAACTGTATTCTGACTTGTGGTAAACTTTTTTTTCCTTCTCCTTCTTGGTCCTATAGTAAAATCCTTGACTTTGTACACTTGTGTATGTTAGTTTTGTGTAATGTAGCCTCTTATGCAGTTATGTTTGTGGTTCTGTGCTTTAGCAGATGTGCAGATCTTTAGTGGTTTTAGTGTGTGTGTTGAATATTGGGTGTATGTGTCATTAGTAAAGATTCAGCATTTTAACCATATCATTCATCCTCATGAAAGAGATGTAAAATGTCTTCATAAATCAACTCTAACACTTGCTATCACTTTAAGACTTTCACTTGGCTGGAGAAATAAATGTTTCACTCTTTGACTTTGAGGTAAACTCACATGACAATATTCTATATCTTGGCCTAAGAAGAATGGAAGTACTCCTTGAAACTTCCAAGCGTGCCAAAGTTTAATTTAAAAACTGCGTTCACTTAACTAAACAAATTATTCAAGTGCAAATTATTCAATACAAAAAGAAATGATCACAAAACGCTGCCTACAGCGACCTCTAGTGGTGGCAGCCTCGATCTTTTCAGCCTACTTTTCTGCTTTTCCATAACTGCAGCTACAACTTTAGTTAAGGTGGAGGAACTCTGCATTATAGGAGTTATCAAAAAAAAAAGCTGCATCCATATTAAGGGTGAAAAGGCCTCAATCAAAAGAAAATTGAATGTATCAGGTAATGAAACAAAACTGCAAAAATAAGTACAATATCATCTTTAACAAACAAGTTTAGAGAAAACATTTTAATTTGATTCAAAGATTGAAAGAGTATCTACATATAACTTTAAAGGATAAAAAAAGTAAATGGAAAAACTAATATAAAGTTAACATCTGTGATTCTCTTTTCTTAAGATTGATTCCCACTGTCACAGGTCCAGGTGCTTATTTGATCTTTATTCTTTTAGTGTCTCCAAGTAATAAAATTAAAAGGACTCACTTTGACCATTATTTAAAAGTCTTTATTTCTTGACCCAATAAAGTCTGTGTTAACCCATTACTATTATTATTCTTTTCAGGGTTCACATTTGAGGGTTCACTTTTTTTTTTTACTAAAACTGTCACATTTTTATCTGGAACACCAACCCTTATTTAAAATCACCACCACCTGGTAAAAAGAGAAAACGTATAATTTGATTGGATATTCACTTCATGGTGCTCAAGTTTGTGCAGCAGGGGGCGAAGTTCCCTTTAAAACATCAACATTGGATGAGGTGGTATCAGATACAGGTACTGTTGTAAGTCTTCATGAAAATTTAGGCCAGCAGAAAGAGAGAGAGAAAAAACAGTAAAGTAAAACAATAATGAGACATCAAGGAACAGCCAAACTGCTGCAAGTTACTCTACATTTTGTGAACAGGTTCCACAAGTTGCAATGAAAGTATTGTGTAAAGTTTTTTTATGTGGTGGTCAGCACTGTTGTCTCACAGCTAGAAGGTTACTGGTTCAAATCCTGTCTGGGGCCTTTCTGTGTGGAGCTGAGCTGGAGTTTTCCTCCCACAGTCTAAAATCATGAATGATAGAGTCACTGGTGATACTACATTACACACAGCAACGAGGGTGGACGTGTGATGGACTGATGACATATTCTGCTTTTTACCCAAAGGGAGCTGTGATAGACCTCTGAAGAAATGCTTGTAATGATGGATAAATACTTTTCAAAACAGTGACTTTTATGGATGAACACTGGGTTTGATTAACTTTATTCATATATAAAAAAGAAAGAAAAACAACAAAAAGACACTTAAGTGGCTGAGTTCTGCAGCTCACATGATCTTGGCAAGTCTCAGCAACAATGTTTGACTCATTTCCTTCAAGATTTTAAGCTGAAATTAAAAGACAGCGGGTCTGTTACATTATATCATAGTGGAAAAATAATCTGGCTCAAACATATAATTCTCATTAAAAGCTCTACAGAAAATAACAAACAAACAGCACATGAAAAGCACATTAAATCTCTGCGCTTGCTCTGGTGTATATGACTTTAGTGCGGTGCAGCCTTGTTTAATGTCATAAAGTCAGCTTTCCCTCAATTAAAGCAATCATTTATAACCTCTGCACACAGCACAGATCATGTTTCAGAAAGGGAAAGCACCTGCGTAGCAGGACAAATTATTTATTGATATTTAAGCTTGCTTATATAAACTGTCAGCTGAAATGAGCCACTCACAAAATGACAAATTTTTCATACACACCTCCTACCACTAGTTAACAGGAAATTTAGGTCTGAGCAGAGGTGTGTGGGTGTGCTTGTGTGCGGATGTGACCATATGAGAGTTTGGACTTTTCTTCAGACACCGCTCTGAATAAAGAAACCATTTGTCATGCTGTAATTTTAAAATAATTTCCACATGCTGCAGCTGTGTCAAGGTTTCGATAGTCAGAGCATTATGTCTAATTTTCAAGTTTACATTACGGCATATATGATCATATCTCATCTAGTTTTTTCCTCTCATTGTTAACCCACCGAAAGTGATTTAAGAAAAATCTACAGCAGAGAGTTTGAACAGCCTGACACAGTGAGCCCATGATGCCATTAAAACGAGCTCCTGACCCCCTCAGGCAGAGCACTGGCCCTCTCTGATAATATTTTCATAAGCTGTGAATTATAAGTGTTTAAAAGGGTGCTGATCACAAAATAAAAGTGTGACTAGCCAGGAGCTGCTTAGCATCAATCGACCGCAGAGTCTGGATGGAGGACCTTGAGAGGCAGATTTCAGCCAAAGCGTTCATTATCAGAATTATTTTCATAACCTATCCGCTGTTAACAAAGTACACAATGGAAAATAAAATCGAGGAAATGTGGGGAGAGCTGTGGATGTAATGCTGCAGAGGCATCTTTTGTCAAATTTTGACTGTCATCAGCACCATCAAATGTTCCCAAGGCTACTTCAATTACAAAAAAACTCTTTAATCTGAGTATTTTATGTTTTGTGAATATGGGATTATCATTAGGTTAGACTGAAAAGAGTAATGTTAGTTTCTGTAAAGCTAAAAAAAAAAAAGAACGAGAACACATGATAAAAGACTAAACCTCAGGATGGAATTAGATTAGTCATCAAAAGACTAAAGATAATCATGAGGACATTAAAACAATTTGAAGTGGTCACACTCAAAGTGAAACTAATGTTTTTTATTTGAATTTTTGATCATTTCTGTGCACACCCTGACAGAAATCTCACTTGCCAAACAGAATCCAATCTCATATGCACAAAATGCATTAACTGTGCTAATTTTCAAGTGGAAATATTTAGAGTCCGTGATCAAATCTATCACCTGCATTTCTCAAGATGCTAAATATCACACAACCTTTACTAAAAACGGACCTCTTACACCTTTTCCCTGAAACCACATCTATACTTTTCAACCACAGAGCACAGTTGTACAAACACACTTGTACTCACTCCTTCACTCAGAATCACTTGTACACACTAGAGCTTGACTCTTCTTGACTCACTTTTGTTAATCATCCAGTTCCAAGCTTAATATTAAATTTCCTATATAAAAAGCCCATGAAATGTATAAATTCCAAGTATTTCATTGAGTGCCTTATAACGGGCTCATCTCTATGCCTGCAGGTGGACCCACTGAGCTTACAACTACAAAAGTTATTCCTGCAAACACATTAGAAGACATGCAACACTGAGTTTTTATTTTCAAAATTCTGTACAGATCCTCCCTTGGTATCAGGTCAAATCTGCAGAAAGGACAGTTATGCACTCTCTCGTGAGCGCAGCGTGGATTTTCATAGTCATGTTGAAATATGCATGATGTCCCTGAAAAAGATATGTTTCGAAGGATCATATGTTGCCAGTAAATCCCATTGACATTTTCTGCATTAAGGCTGCCATCACCGAAATATTATAAATGAGCTTTGCCAAATGCACTAGTGCAGACACATACCATTGAAAAGCCTGGATATTGGAGTTTCTTTGGCTGATAACATCTATGGTCCTGTTGTTTTGGATGAGTTAACAAATTAAATTAAGTTCACAAGACAAACCACAAAATACATTAGCCTTATACCATGTCAGATTTAAAAGAGTCAAAGTAGATAAATGAACATGTTTGCCTACCAGTTGCATACAGTAGTGAACTAAGAAAGTGTTCAGTTAATCAGTTAATCTGGACATCGCCTGACTTTACATTCCCAGCTGCCACCTTCAGATCTTTCCACTCCACTTATCTCTTCCACTTCCTCTCCCTCCTCTACTTTTCTGCCATGTTTTCTTTGGCCTGGCACTGAGGGACTGGAAGCGTCACCTCATCACAGCAGAGATTTGTTTTCCTTGGAGGCTGCAGTAGGATGTCTGTTAATCTGATCTAAAATCCTCAACCTGGATTTGGCAGCTTCCTACAAACACTGCTGGCTCTCAGACAACCCAGTGAAGTCCTTTTTTACAGTGTTGTCTGTCTGAGAGATAAACTGCCTGTAATAAGTCTGCAATCAACCTCGCCATGTTTGGACCTTTGCCAGCCTTAACCTCTTCTTACTTTGGCTCGGTTTGACAGTGGAAAGAAACAAATCATTGTGCAATAAAGCAGTTTTCAAATTCAGCTGAACTGCTGCAGCAATGTATATGACATTTTGACAAAAAAAAAAAAAGCGGGGCCAAATATTCAGCTAGATAGAGTCAAGTAACGTGCAAATCCACAGAAACTCGTGAGCACATAGACATGCATAACAAGAACTCATTAGATACAGGTGTGCAAAGTCTTTATCCACTGTCCAAGCCGCAAAATTAAAGCTTCAGCGCACGAGCAGAAGTTCAGTCAAATAGTGGTTTGGATGAATGTCAGAGTTCAAGTTAAAAGAATGAGGAAAGTAAATGGAATGGCTTCACAACAGTGTCTGTGTGTGTCTGTGTGTAAGCGAGACGTGTGACGAGTTTGTGTGTGTGTGTGTGTTTAAGACGTGGTATGGCAAGCCTGAGATGACATTCTTAAGGTATAATGTGTCTCTTCTGTTTTGCTCACCTTCTGTCAAAAACATCAGGTGGGTCTCGAGAGACACGAGGAGAAGTTCTTGGAAGATCACAAAGCGAAGGTGGCGAGAGGGCCAGCGGGGGGAGTTGGAGAACGGGAATACGAGAGAGGAAGATGAGCAAACTCTTACCAGAATATATAATGACGCTTCTCTTTCTGAAAGCCAATTCCAGTTTTAAATTACCCAGCAGTGAAAAAGTGATGCCTTTTCACAGAAAAACCTTTGTCATAAGTGCAAAACCAATGCATTACTAACACAGTTTAAAAAAAAGAGTACTCTTATTACAAGTGAATTTTAAAAACGCAAGGTTACGTCATTCCTAAATTCATCCAGTTTTTTTTTAAACCTCAAAGAGATTTTTTCAAATTACTTTTAGCTTGGATGCTGTTCTATACTAAAGGTGGAAAATGTTGGTGTCATTCTTTCAGGACAATCAGGAAAATTTGATATGTAACCAGCCGAGATGTCATGCTGGAATTCAAATATGCTTAATTGTGGAACTAGATGGAAGTTATTACATTTTTCTATCATAAAAGGCAAAAAGTAATTGAAAAGACTTCAGAAAGAGGGACAGAAAAGAAGAAGCAGAAGAGGAAGAAGAAATTACAGTTTTTCAACAGCAAAGAGCAGATGTGGTACAGTAAGAGTCCCAAAACTAGCAAGACAAAATGTTCTAAGATAAATAAGAAGATACAAAAATAAAAGTATTAACGAGTACCCATATTATCTAAAGAAGAGCCACATGTAAGTTCAAATATTAGTTTTTTAGTATTTGAAATTTTTTAAAATGAAATGCAAGCTATGAAGTGATAAATACCAGGTGACCCCTGGGAGGGTAGCTATCTTGAGTCGTACTTTATTTTTGCAATTGCTCCATTTCATTCATATGTCTGCTTAAAAGCACTAGACTTGTCTCTCAGATTACTGCTGATTCTTCTCCCAGTGTTCAAAAATCAAAACATTTTTATAAGGAACACCAACACATAAGAGATAGCTCTGCTTCTTATTTCAGCTTTTCCTTCTTTCAGCACACCAAGATCAACCATTTCCATCTTATTTTGTCTGCTGCATCCTCCTCTATCACATCAATTGTACATCTTCTTTGAACACATCCATAAAACTCCTCTTTGGTCCATACCCAGTGAACATCTACCAATATATTCACCATCCCTCCTCTTTATGTATCTAAACCAGTTCATTCCAGCCTCTCTTTCTGTATCTCTAAGTCGTCTAACCCTGGCCTTTACTCTGATGTGTTATCCATCTTTTCCACTCCTAGAGAAAGTCTTAACATCTTCATCTCGGCCACCTCCAGCTTTGTTTCATCGTTTGGTCAGTGCTGCTGTTTTCAACCACATAGAAATGCTAGCCCCACAACTGTATAGTAAATCTTTTTCGTTTTTACGCTCCCCATTGAACAATTTAGTCCAAGTATTTAAACTCCTGCACCTTCTTCACCTCTGATCCTCGCATCCTCACCGTTCCTCCTGCTTTCCTTTCATTTACACACAGATAATCTGTCTTGCTGCGACTGACCTTCATTACTCTTCTCTAAAGCCTGTACCTCCACTTCTTCAGCTTTTCCTCCACCTGCTCCCTTCTTTCATTACAGATCACAATGTCATCTTCAAACATTATAGTCCACAGAGACTCCTGTCTGACCTCATCTGTTAACCTATCTATCACATTTTCCTCCCATAAAACAAAACAGTGAAGCTGAAAGTTTTAAAGATGAGAAGGCTCTTGCTCACCGCTCACAGTTTATGTTTGTTAAGGAAAGTTTTACTTGGAAAATCAAACAAGACAGAAACCCTCCCCCCCGAAATCACATGTTCCAGACCAATGAAATGTATACCTTGACAAAAATAACAATCACAGACATATTCTCACAATATTTTCATGCTGTATAGTAATTAGATTTGGATGAAACTAGAGACGGCCTCACAGGGCCCTATCAATGAGCTGCATCATGATACGTTCAGGTTTCGGTGTGAAGGACAGATTGCAGCTATGCCGGCCTTCCCCACCGCACTGATCTCTAAGGGTTTCGATTTCAGAACTGGACCAGATATTATATCAATATATCTTTCTTGTTTACCTTTCTTAATCTGCTCAGTGGATTATGAGCTATTAAAAGTGAAGCAAGCTCAATAAACCACCGCCTACAATGATGTTTGAACAGCTGCGTTCGAGTGCTTCGTCAGAGCACCCATCCATGTACTTAACTCCTGCCCACTCCTAAGCACTTTTTCACTGCTCTTTTATGTTTTATTTAACGTGATTTCTCTCTTTTCCTCTTTCAATACGGGAGCCTCACAGAAAGCATATAAACACTTTAGCTTTCCTCATCTTCCTCCCTTGTCTCCTCTCACTTCCTCCCATCAACACCTAGCCCTGCATGTGACCGCTCCTCTTTTCTTCACTCCTCATTGTTCCCTCTTCCTCATCACTACCACGTTTGCCAGTTTGTAAATAAGAGACTGTCCAGCGTGTTTAACACATCATCTGGTAGGTGACTTATGAAACATATCCATGTTTTCCAATTCTGTTTTTCCAGCCTATTCCCCATTATTCCTCAGTGTTATTTCTTTGCATTTCCACTTTCTCTTCTTCTCTTTCACTCCATTTTGTCTATTTATTGTTGCAGCTTTCCTTTCTCCGTGCAGCTCATCTCATACTTCATTTCTCAGTTTCTCTCAACGCCGATCTCGGTTTGTCTGCGTGAGCGCTCCTCTGCGCTCTGATGTCATCTGTTTGTATTGGGCTGCCCCACGTGCTTTCACTTATTTATGGACCAAAAAACATGATAATATTTACCCAGACAACTCATTTAATTGTCTGTTTAAATATCCAAATGTAATAATTCACTTTTCCAGATTCTGGAGGAAGGAGCCAGACTTGGAGATGTCAGTATTAAGCAGCAATCTGCCCTTAAAACCAAACTTTGAGATGCAATGATTTTGCATGTTGTAGGAGGTAATGTCTATCTTGTTTGTGTTAGATGAACATTAAGTTGAAATGAACTTAGGTGGACATCATCCTCCCTTTCCTAGTCATGCCTTTGTTGCTGTGTACCATGATTTTGCACATGCACAGGCAGTAAAGACTTTTTTTTTTTTTTTTTGCAGGAGTGTATCATATTTGCAATGCGTCATGCACGGGGCCTCCTCTCCATCACATTTGGACACACACCTTCCCCCCGCTCTCAGACACACCTGTCAGTTTGATGGAGTTAGTGCCGCTTTGCCAGACAGGAACAAGACCTTGGCCACCCGGGTTGATTTCTATCAATGAATCACCAAACATAACAAAAAATGAGAAAATCTTCATGCATAATATGTTTGGGTATTGGGCTAAATTTGTGGCTGAGAGGACATGACTGCAATTAGTTGGCTTGTGGGGGCCAACAGTTTTGTTAAACATTTTGTGTCTGACAGTTTTAATAACAGACAAGGAGAATTACGTTGATGCTTGTTCATTACAGTTTGTGTTTTTAAATCCATTATGCACACATGCTTTTAAAAACTCCCAACACTGAGTCCAGTCTCCCATCCAGGACCTCACAGTGCTGCCACCTTGCCAGAACCTTTTGGTATCACAAATAAACTATTATATTATTTTCATTTAGCCATAACCTAATTTTTTTGGTGCCCAAATTTCACTAGGCAGCAAGTGAAATCAAAACAGAGAAAGAGGTGGTTTTGCACAGAACATACACAAGATGTGAAATGTGATCTCCAAAGAAAAACTGATTTAAAAACCAGCAGTCATGCACGAGAGTAGAATTTAGGTTTCCAGAACAAAAGTCTAGTAAATTTTCCTGCCAATACCTCTCCTGTATCTAGCAAAGTAGAATTTGCCTCTTGAATATTTCTGTGATGAAAAAGGAAGAAAAAGCTATTTAAAGTCTAAAGCCTCCTAAACACTGAAGTGTTTCAACAGTTGCACAAGATCATTTCATCTTTCGCTACAAGTCTTGCAAGTGCTTAATTTTGGGCAAGATGTCAAAAATGGTTTGTCTAAACATTAAGATGATGATACCTCGACGACTCGATATCTTGATGACAGATGCACAATAGTGTCATAAGTGCATCAAATCAAGTTTATTTCTACAGAAAATTTAAATGTGCTTTTAATGCATTTTAAAGCAAATTTAAATTTAAAACAACCTCAAAGGGCAGAACAGGCTAAATCAATATGTTGCATTTATTTATTTATATGTCATCTCATGTTGCATTTTAAGTGAGTGGACAAAGTTGCTGGATCTGCGATGATCTTTGGTTGCATGGTGTTGCAGAGGTTGCTGCTCGGACTGTACAATGTAGGACAGGCCACAATCTTATATTGTGTACAAGGTATAATGCATTATATATCAAGTCATGACTAAAAAAATAAAAAATAAAAGGAGGTAAATACAACATCAGTATTTTGTTAAAGATTTTCTTCAGGGCTTTTTTGAAAATAGCTTGACAGGAAATGGTGCAGAGAAAGATGGGTAAGATACCTAGCAGAAGGTCAGAGGGCAGGAGCTGAACCTGGGCCAACTGCATGACGACTGTGAGCTCTGTATATGGGGTACCATGACATATCATATTGGGACTTTATTTACTGGACAAGAATAAGTCAAAATGCAAAAGCAGTGCGTGAAAAACTACTTACAGCTTCACTAAGTTCAGAACATTTAGGAGCATAAGTAGCACGCAGGTGTTACGAATCAAATGCATTTGATTAATATATCTTCGGCAAGTGTGACCAGTTCTGTAAAAACAGAAATCTTGGCAGTTTACTGCTCTGGAGCATTCAGGTGTGTGCTGACACAATGCCATGGAGAAATGTCAACAGCAATGAGCTCAGAGATCCAAATGTTGCTGCCCATCAATCTGGAAATGGTTATAAGGTCATTTCCAAACTATTTGGACTCTATTATTCTGCAGTGAGAAAGATTACTCATAAGTGGAAAACATTTAAGACAGCTGCCAATCTTCCCAGGAGGGAACATCCCAGTATTTTACCTCAAAGTTAGACCGTATTTCGCTAAGAGAAACTGCAAAGAATAACTCTAAGAGGTACATGTTTAGGCTCTACACACCTCAGTTACATAGTTAGATTTTAAAACAGATAAATAATCACTTCTTTGGAAGGGTTGCAAAGAGAAAGAGCATGGCTGCATGGTTTGGGTTTATTAAGTTCCTTTTGAATGAACAAGACTTCTGGAACAATGTGCAATGGATAGACAAGACCAAAGTAGAGATGTCTGACCATCCGAACACATCATATCAGCACCAACATCTCATACCAGCTGTTAAGCACGGTAGTGTGGGTGTGCTGATGTGGGCTTGTTTGGCTGCCACAGGACTTGACATCTAATGTTAACTATGAATAAATGAGCTGACCATGAACTCTTCTGAATACCAAAGTACTTTAGACACAAACCAGACATAAACTGTCACCAAAACATGAGTAAATCTGGGTCATAAAACAGAACAGCAATCCCAATGACACCAGTAAATCTACAACAAAATGACTGCTAAAGAAAAACTTAGAAGAGTCCGATGTTTCTGTTGACAGCTGAAAGTCAGTTCAGATCAAATGCTGTGGTTGGACCTTAAAATAGCTCATAAAAGCCTGCAAACCTCAATAAACCGAAGGAACACTTTAAAGACTAATGTGACAGAATGATGCCACACAGAAAACAACAAGGAGAAAACAACATTTTTTAAGTGGTATGTTTATCTGAAGTTGCAGTTAGCTAATTTTAAGACCTGTTCAAAACCAGGTGATATTTTTATTAGGTCCTACAGTGTTTAATTTATAATAATAATTTTTATTTTTCAGTATATATCTCCCAAAATACACCAAAAACTTGTCCTCTGCTTTTAACCCATTACTAGTTAAACGAGGAGCAGTGACTGTATTCTTAGACCCCCTACTGGTGTTGACAAATGGAAATTATTTATAGTTCTGGGAATACATAACTTTTGAAAAGTTAAGTAATCTATTTTACTTTATTTCATCAGCACGAAACTTGAACTTTCATACTATAATATTGTCTTTTTTAAAACTGAAATTTCAGTACACATCTACAGTAATTCTGTGAAGCAGCAGGTCAAGGCCAAACTGAAACCCATGTTGTTGCGAACACAGCCTTAAAAAAAAAAAAAAAAAAAAAAGACGGCCTCCCATTGTGAGCCCTGATTTCAGCTTCTGATCGAAACCTGCAAGCTTCATCTGTATGACTTCCTCCAAGGTCGGCTGAGGGATCAGGTTGCTCCCCCTGCTTCCTTGTGTGTGTGTGTGTGTGTGCATGCACACACACATATACAGTCCCACACATCTCTAGTCTTGTTTTTTTTTAATCAACATTTTAATAATATCCATATTTATTTTCCAGTCTCTTTAAGATCCAAACTGACATGTTTACAAAGATCTGTGTGAGACAGTCTCCCTAAAAAGAGTTAAATCTGTGGTTGGTTCTGAGGGAGGCCACACTAAATACTAACTTCTGCTTGTGGAGTCATTTTGTTCTGAACATTTTGTGGCTTTATTATATGTACATGTTATTTTGAGGTCAGCCGATGTGGGTGTCTCTATATGGATGATGACAATTATTAAGAAATGACCAATAACCTGACACACAGTATATATATGTACATATACATACATACATACATACATACATACATACATACATACATACATACATACATACATATATATATATATAT
>JAOWBL010003248.1:0-12534 GCA_028564865.1 Zenarchopterus dispar | reverse complement strand
TTTCACAGAAAAGGTGATTGAAGATGATGCGGGGGAGGACGTTTCTGTTCACGGGGTACCGCCAGAAGAGGAGACCGCTCCCCCCGACATGGATGCTGAAAATGCACCAGCACCGGTGCAAACCGAGTCAGCCTACAAAAAATTACCCTTGACCCTTGATACAACTGGCAAACCACTCCTTAAACAGAAGGGAGTGAAAGGAGCTAATCTATTGAAAAGAAAAGCTTTATAGCTTTATATCAGGTTTTTCCAGCTTTTCTTAGAAGTGAACTGGAAGGTGGACATCTGTGGCTATTGGTTGACTGCACGCTCCACCAATTAATTATTGCAGTCATTAATCAGGTGTGTTTCTACTTCAAGATTCAAAATCTCTTTATTGTCATTCCACACAGTAATATTCCAAGAATACGCAGGCTACAACAAAATTCCGTAACTCACCAGCTCCTCCAGTGCAATTGTATTATTCAAAATAAATCACTTAAGAAAGGAATTACACTCTATTCAAAGTGACATTCTTTACAAACCTTCACACTGAGCTGTACAGCCTCTCCCATCTACACACACCTCTCACGTGAGAGGTGTGTAGACGTAAAGTCCATATATCAGTCTCACTGATTGTGCAAAAAAAGCCGTTAAACATACTTGTGGGTCTGCACGTGATGCTTTTTTAGCTCCTGCCAAACTGGAGCGGTGAGACCAGGGGGATGGAGGGGGCAATGGTTCTTAGAGATGGGGATGACTCTGTGGATGTAGCGCTGGTGGTCAATGTCTGTGAGGGGTGGAAGAGGGGCACAAATAATCCTATTTCTTTTGAAATTGCTGAAACTAGAAATTAAAAAAAGAAAGTCTGCCAAAAGGAAACTTGAACATTTCACAAAAACTCACTTTTATTACAATCATGTTTTCATGCACCTGTGAGGTGCTTTTTCTGACAATAAGAAAAATGTTATATTTTGCTAAAACTGCAAAGGAAACTGCACATTTTTAAAAATGTATTTCCAGGTTGCATGATGAGCCAAAAAGAGTCCCATAGTGTTTTGGGTTTTTTTCCCATGTAGGAACTGGCTCTTTTAATTACGATGTAGGAGATCAGCTTAGCTGTGGTGCTAAACGGGTGGTGGTTGGTGCTACAGCTGCCACACCCAGCTAACTCAGACCTGGTGAAGCTACAAGAGTTCATTTCTCACAAATGTTGTAGAGTCATCCTGAGTTGAAGAAGGTGGAGAAGCCTTCACCACCAGCACCTCCCAGGCCAACCCAGAGCCGGTCATGGTGGTACAACTGACAGCAAAAACAAGTCAGTTTATCTTTAAAATGACAGTTATGATCTCTTCACTCAAACTTCAGATGTCACATTCACTAAAAATGCTAAGTGTTAAATATCCAAAGTGAAGACAGCAAGCTTTGAATGAGCTGGTCACTCAAACAATAAAATAAAACTAGAAAAGAACACTAGTTATAAATCAATTTGTGATTTCAAATACTTTTACCTGAGCAGGTACATAAAAATGTTCTGGCCATGCAGTCGTCACAGATGTGACACTGTTTTCTGTACCATGATGTCCGTTTATTTCAGTCCAGCTGCTGAGTGCTCCACCCAGATGGAGCTTGGTTAGCATCGCCCCTCCAGCCAGTGACAGGTGGTTATGGTAAACCTCACTGTGTTTGCACTCATTGTTTCGGCCCTGGCAATCCTCATCTCAGATGTCATTCTGGTGGTGACATCTGTGATGAGGATCGATGGATTTGATCAGAATAATTGTAAGTTAGTGTTGGTTTGCATGAGCTAAGCTAAGCTGCTTGTGGTAACTGAGATAAGGTGGGTGTGTTCTAACCATCTACTGGCCTGGTCTATTCTTCTCATGAGGAATTTAGGATTGACTGGGCTTGTGTAGAGTCAGCTGCTCCAGGAAATAAGAAACCTAGAGATGACATCACAGTTCTTTTTATATGATCTACTATATACCATTATTTTACATAGTATTAATGAAGGTACAGGTAAATATTTCATCACATGATCAGCAAAAAGTTCTTCTGCATTATCAGAAGAATCTACCAGGTCTAGACCAGTTTCTGTCATCCAAGTTCACCAGTCTACCGGGTTAGATAGCTGTCTGTTGACTTGTGCAACTACTCAAGATCATTTTTACTACACTCATCTCTACACCTTCTGCCTGTCTAGGATCATAGAGGTACACCCTCACACCAACAGGTTGTTTAGGATCATGTATCAACCTAAAAGTCACATTTTAGGACAGTAGTCCTCTGTTCTTAGCCTCGTGTCCACCAACAGCTCCACAGCTGTCAACATGGAGGTCAGTGGAGACTTATTCAGTGTTGCAGCCAGCCTCTAATGGTCAGTAGACAAACTGCAGATTTTCTTGTTGGCCTCAACCAGGAAGTTTGAATATCAGCGTCTGATGGTACCAAGCAGACATTTATGAATGAAGCAGGCTTCAGACATACATACATTTGAGAGTGTAGGGAGGGTTATGTTCCAGCAGGACAATGACTCTAAGATACTGCTAAAACAGTACTTGACTCAAGTGGAAGCATTTAAATGTGTTGGGATGACCTGGTGAAAGCCCAGACTTCACTCCAGACTGCTGTAGACCTGCAGAACTAACCTTCCTGAAAAAGCTGGTCCAGTTGAGCCTTAAAGAATGGGAAAAAGAAAAGAAAGATGAAAAAAAGAATGGGGAAATAGTCCCAAACTCATGGAGATGTCATGTGCCCAAAGATATAAACACTACACACCACTGAAAAGCACTGACTACTGTTGGCATGAGAAATGAACCAGACTCACATTCTCTGGAGTTTCTTTGTGTCTGTGCATGTGTGTTTGATTGTGTGTTTGTTTGTGATTGTGTGTTTCTTGTTTGCTTTACAATAAAAAATAGAAATACAAGTTACAATACTGTTAAAATAAAATGAAATAATATAAAAAAGTTAAATAGATCATATCAATAAAATAGGAAAAAACTCCAGGGAGGTGAATCTTTTGATCTGTACAGGTCTTTTTATACGGACTACACTGACTTTTCTAATATGAATAGATTTGTGAAATTTTCCTTGGGAGATGTTTGATCTTTTTTGCAACAAAAACAAAACAAAACAACTCTGGAATTTGGATTAGCTGTGACTGAGATTAGAAGGATATTTTTTGAAGAAACAGAACACTTCTGGTTCTGTCTACTGTGTGTGTGTGCATGCGTGTGTGTGTGTTAGTGAATGAATGTAAAACTGCTGTTATTCTTAATGTTCTTGCTTGCTGTGTGTGCGAGAGGTAAAGAGACGTTGCACCTTGTTAGGATGAGTTTGTCTGTTATAATGCTACTGTTCTGTAAAGTCCAGCTGTGGCTGGCAACAATTATCAATCAATAATCCTCATATTCAGAGTAAGAACACCTCCTTTGTGAACTATCAGGGTTAGCATTCACTATCGTATGTTCAGGTTGGTTGGGATGGTGGTACTTGGAGAGCTCCATATTTTCTCAGATGGTACACACAGTCAAAAGTTTGAGAACCACTGGCAGAAAACCATATGGCCATGAATCATGATATTCTTACAGTACAAATAACATATAAGCCTAGTGCTTTGTAGAAAGTACCAGAACATTATACGCATCCAGTTTTTAGTGCAAACAATCTTCTTAAAACTTTAACGCTTTCAAAAGCACAAGTTCAAGATGATGAAATGTCATTAAGGCCATGAAAGCAACATTCCCAGAATGACATTAGTGTCCTGTCAAAAGGTCATTTTTAAGACCCCTGTGAGCCCTGTTTTATGGAGTTTATGATGTGGTCTTGAGAACAAAACTTCAGTTGCAGATGGGGACGTTTCTCAAGAACGCATATTGACAAACAGCCCGCATCCACCAGTCATATTCTTGTGGTGTACGTTGGGCGACTGAGGTCAGCAGAAGGGGGTTTGTGTCAACGGCGAGGCTCTACATCATGACTCAAAAGCTGAAGATATTTATGAAATCAGCAAAAAAAAAAAAAAACCCTTCTACTCTAAATTTAGTCTCCTCTTTGGTGTTTCACCGGCCAGAAAACAGGTTATGGTGGTAAACTCCACGAGATTGACGGAATCACAAATCTGAGACAAACCAAGATAGTTTTGGGTCCCTCGGACAGTTTCTGCTCCTGGTAGAAGCTTAGAAAATCCGGACTACGGTCAGTTTCTCCACTGACTGGATGATCCCAGGTGTAACAAGGATTTGTGAACATTTGATTTTATTTGCTGTGAAGATTCTACAGAAGTGTCAATCATCCAGATCCATCATCGATCCTGAGATACAGTATGTCCTTGAACAACACCCACAGCTCAGCTACTGCTCCACATGGAGGTGCTAGAACATCCTGAAGGTCTCTCTGATACAAAGCCAAAACTGTCCTAATTAAAAGGAATTTACACCATTTACCATTTATGTCAAATAAAACCAGTTTTATAGTTTGGTCTGTGAAAAACACAAGTATGACTAATTATGAGGAAAGTCTAAACATTCCTCATGTCATCTTTAAAGGGTTAGGTTGAGACCGGGAAGGTGGACATGGACATGGGTTCCTCCTTCTCTCTGTAAAAACTAAATGAAGAGATAAATGAACCCCATCAGACAGAAGTGATCCTTAAAATAAAACCTTTATTATATAAAAAATGCTTTTGATACAAAAAAGTGTAAATTACATGAAGCATTCTTGGCTGAGAGTGAATACAGGCTTTTATGAGACGAGGTTCGGTTCTGATCAGTCCACAAGAACACTTGAAATCAAACTTCCACAAAGTTCCTTATGATTCTGTTCTTCAAAGGTCCTGCTCTAGTCATGTTCTTGTGGTTCCCTAAACTCATCAAACCTGTTCTGAGAACGACGACGACTCTTCTGGACCAGATCTGATGGATTACACTGGAAGAAGGCAGAGAAGACCATCCTGGAGCTTCAGCAGCTCTGTGCTGATTTTGGTCCCAGTTTGAACATGTTTATTCCCTCTGAGATTCTTCATTTTAGACCAAGAAGGTCATATTATTGTGTCAGAGCTTCTGATCAAGTGTTCAGCTCCCCAGGAACCATGAAGGGGCCTGCTGGGGATCTTTAAAACCATGCCAGGAACTGGAGACAAACCTCAGGGCTAACTGAACCTTCAGTCAACCCCCTCACGCAAACATTTATAGCATTTCTTCAGATTTGTAAAATATTAAATACAAGTGGCAAAAATCTGAAATTGTTCATTCTGTGGTTAATCTGCTTCAGAACCAAACAAAACAAACAAAAAAAACTATTGATTTTTAGTTTTTCCAAGATTCTTAAAAGTACAAAACACAAAAACAGAAAACAAAAAATAAAAAACAACAATTCCATCCAAACAAGAACAAGGTGCCTTCAAGGGGTTGAAGCCAGTTTAGGAAGCAGCACCACATCGGACCACCTGGGGGCAGCCCATCACCGTCAGCTCCTGATGTCAGACACAAACCTCTGCAGAGACAAAGACCACTAGACCACTGATGACAGAAACTAGCTCGGCCCAACTTTACAACACAAAATACAGAATCAGAGCAGGATTTCCAAAGAAACTCAAAGTTAACAGGTTGTTTTTTTTTTTTAAAGTTTCGTGAAATCTATTATGTTAATGCTTAAGGCTAGCAAAACAGAATACATTTCATTTTGTTCAATTGGAGATGCGGTTTCTGTTTGACTTTAGGTCACCATGGAAACCAGCAATCCTCAGTCAGAAAAGTGTGGAAATCTCTGACTTGTCTGGATTCAGGGCTAATCCTCACTTACACAGACTTTTGGACTCATCTCAGAGGTTTGAAGAGACAGATAGCAGTTCCTCTAGAACTCCAGGAACCGTGCCGTCAAGACAGCAGATCCATATGCCCCCGGTGGTTAGAACTGGTACTGCTGCATAGAGTGGCATTAAACCGTTAGCTGTTTTGCATGTGCTCGTAGCGGCCTCTGCTGACCTGCTGGTGACCCGGTAACTGGCGGTTGGTGATGCTGACATTAACCCTGATCACCCCGCTACGGTCAACACTATCAGGACATACAGGACACAAATATAGAAACAACCTGTTGTTCATGCCAAACCATCATTACTCTCAGATGATAGATATATTTGGTTTTTCCGTCACACTCCTGTAAACTGGACCTGGGAATACACGACAGTTTTGTAGAAACTCCTGTAAAGTACCACATCAAAGCTGAAGAGGCCTTTGAGCCTAATTTATGCTTCCCTGTGGAATCAACGGCGTGGTGACAAATATTTCTTCAATGAATCACCTCAAAAAACCCTTTTTTAAATAAACGTATAGGACTGTGCAAAAATCTTGGACACCCTAACCTTGTTTTCAAAGTTTTATCTATCTATTCATTTATCCCAGTGTTTCTCAATTCCAGTCCTCGAGGGCCAGTGTCCTGCAGGTTTTAGATGTTTCCCTGCTCCATCACACCCTGATACAAGTGGCTGTGACATTGACAGACTTGTTCAGACCTGGATGACAACCTGTTAATGACCATTAATGAGAATCAGGTCTGATGAAGCAGGACAACATCTAAAACCTGCAGGACAGAGACCCTCCACCCCTGATCTAAAACATCCAGGACAGAGACCCTCCACCCCGATCTAAAACATCCAGGACAGAGACCCTCCACCCCGATCTAAAACATCCAGGACAGAGACCCTCCACCCCTGATCTAAAACATCCAGGACAGAGACCCTCCACCCCTGATCTAAAACATCCAGGACGGTTGCACTCGAGGACCAGGTTTGGTGACCCCTGGTCTACTGTGCTCAACTGCTGAACCAGACTGCATCTTCCAAAGCTGTTTCTATGATCTCAGAAGTTCTTCCGGCTTCCAGACTCTCAGTCCTCCAGGTGTGGTAACTCCCACATGCTTCAAATGCAGTTGAAGTTTGGTTGGTTTTTTTTAAAAAAAGATGTTTCATCTTCCATCCAGAAATGTCCCTCAGTTCAAACTGTCGGAGGTAGCGTAGGAAGAAGGTGAAGTGAAAAACTTCTGCAGCTGAAGAAGAAAAACAAGACCAGACGTCTTTGATTCAAGCCTGTTTCTTCTTGAAATTTGAAGTAATATTTCACAAGTACAATGGAACCTCCTTTTCCACATCTGGTCACATGTCACCTTTGGTGATGGAGCAGGTGGTCAACCAGAGGATAACTCATGAATGTTGTAGAGTCATCCTGAAGCTTTAATCGTCTTCTCCTCAGAAATTGTAGATGATGATTTTCCAGAGATCCCTTCAGATGTGGAAGGCTCCACAGATATGGGGGTAGACTTGTGACAGTTCACTCCACATGTCTTTTCTGAGTTAAAATGATTTGAATTGGTTGTAGGAATACAAATGAACCTGCAGCATTAAAGAGAAGAGAGAATCTAGATGTTCACCATGATTGCTGGAAGAAGAAAACACGACTTTGTATCCTAACATGACTGAATGGAAACGCAGTTGAGTTGTATCAGGATTTCAAAGAGTGACTCAAGTTTTGCCCCAAAACTCTGGAGGTTTGTGACGTATCTGAGTGGTTCTGAAAGAGAAAACCACAGAAGGAACCCGGCGTGGAGATCAATGTCAAGGCCCTCCAGCCAACAGGTCCACCTGAGAAGGGGATGAGACACGGGGCACTCAGGGTACACGGGGTACAGGGCTCTCTGCTGGTTCCAGGTCAGCTCCAGGTGAATCCCATACTTGGCTTCTCTCATGTGGTTTGGCCCACGTGGGCCACAGATCAGACACCCATTGTGGGTTCATGCCCTGTTCCTCAGACATGTACCTGAGCAGGACCGCTGAGAGAAGTTCACCCAGGGCCAACACGGAGCCCACAGCCCCAGATGGGCACCACTGGTGAGTCTGTTTAGATCTGAGATGGATGGGGGCGAAACATAGATGTTAAGTTTGTTTTACAACGGAAGCTTTAACAGAAGTCTTTAAAAGCTGATGTGGCAAAACCACTCTGATCATCATGGTGACACCACAGAAACATGGGAAAGACACGATCGGACATCAAGGAGGTCCACGTGAAGAACACAGAGACCATCAGGCCTAAAACACAAACATCTACACAGAAAAGTAGAAACTTCATGAGAAGAGTCATGGTAGCGGAGAGTAACGGAGCTTCCTGTCAGGATGAAGAGATTTTGACCCTTGGACGTAATCACACATCTGATCAACCGTAGCAGCAAAGATACGTTTGGTAAACATGATGATTAAAGAAAAGGTCATCAGGGTCACTTATGTCCAACAATTTCACGTGTCCATGCTCACTCGGTACATGGATGTCTGGTTAGGAAAGCTCAGCCTCTTTGAAAGGCCTCAGCAGTGTGAACTCCTGACATGTCACACAGACTTTAGGTTTGTCCACAACACCAACATTCACCTGCCAGTTCAATCTCATGACGAAGAGCTGCGGCAGTCAGGAGGAGTTAGCAAAGTTCTCATGCTTGCCTCCGAAGTCAGATCTGGGAATAACTTTACATCCAAACTGATCACGTTATAGTAAGAGAATCTGAAAATGGACCTTTGAGCTCTGACCTCAGAAGGTGTCCCAGCTAGGAACTCTGAAATTCCCGCTTTCAAGTCGAAATGAAACGCAGCATGAGGGTCTCCTGTCGCTTTGTGATGCTGTTGAGAATCCGATGATGCAAGGGTGCAAATTTCTTTAGTCTAAAATGAACCTTTTTGAATTTGTGAGTTTATCAAGTCAGAAATTCTGAATTTTCTGAAGCAAATGTATGAATGTATTAGGTGAAAAAATGAGAGATTTTCTTTTTCTACTTGAGAGGTTTTTTTAAGTCAGAAACTCTCAAACTTTTTTTCATGGGACTTCCCCTCCCCCGTCACTCAAATAACCTGACCTCAGTTCATCTCAGCTACAGTCATCCTAGCTAGCTTATTTTCTGGATCAACATGAATTTGAACTTTTGATCCATAAATCTGTCCTGTTTTCTTCTTTAAGTGGATCACATTCATGCATCACCACGACTCATCTTAAAGGGTTCGACCTCCTGCATCATAAACAGAGTCCGAGCCCTCAAACTGAACCAAACTCAGGGCCCAAAAAAACCTAGAGAGACAAGTGCCAGAGAGAACTCCAGGACAACAGCAGAAGTCCACAGGTCATTTAAAAAAACATAAAAAATACACAAATATCTATCTTTTGTTGATGGGCTCCAAAAACATATGCAGCCAGCCTGAAGGTTGAGCAGCATGCAAGTCCAGTTATTTGTCAATAGAAGGACGGGAGACCACGAGACATGAATGAAACTGGCATTTTAAAACTCCTTCATGTCACTTTAAGGGAGTAACACGAGGCGTTCAGGTCCTGTTTGGACAGTCAGGCATCTGAGATGCAGTTAAACAGGTGGGAGGAGGTGACTGTGAGGATGTTCATGTCTTCATCGTCTTCTTTGCCTCATCCTCAGGTGACGGTGATCCTGCACTCAGCCAAGACTGGAATGATGGAATGACCGTTGTGGGAGGGGGTGAGGGGGGCATTCACCAGCTCATAAACCGGCTCACAAACCAGCCGGGATTGGAAGTTCTTTGCTCAGTGAAGTGAGCCTGACTGGGACAGCTCTCCATCTCTGGATCCTGAGCTGTGGGAGGGGTCATGAGGAGTCAGTGCAGGGGGAAGGTGGAGGGGGGCATAAGTGAAAGTAGGACCTCTCTGTGGAAGGGGAAGGGGGGCAGCTCTCCTCTGCTGACATGTACTGGGAACGGGGAGTGGGGGGCGGAGGGTAGGGGTCAGAGTCTGAGTTCAGGTCCATGTAGTACTTGTTGTGTTTGCCGTGGTTGCTGTGGTTACCGTGGCCCGATGGCTTCCAGCGGCCCACTGATGAAGGCAGCCCAGCTGGAGGGTGGTGGGGGGTGCAGTCGCTGTCACAGACGTCAGTGCTGCAGGGCGTCGTAGGGGGGGCAGCGCCACGGATGGGGTGGTAGTGTCTGATGGAGAAAAGAGACAGAGTCATGTGACTATGTGTTCTTTGACATCTCAATATCCTTCAATGTAATAAAAATGAAGTCAAAAGGAAAATGTTTATGTGAGCAATACTAACTACAGCAACCACAGACCATCATGCCTCCACCACCATGCTTGGCAGTAGGTCTGAGGCGTTTCTCCTAAAATGTTGGGTTTGTTCTGCTGAAGCCAACAGAACCACATCATCTGCAAAAAAGTAGAGACCCAATTCTAAGGTCACCAAACCGAACCCCCTCCACCCCTTGACTTTGCCTAGAAATTCTGTCTGTTAAAGTAATGAACAGAATCAGGGACAAAGGGCAGCCTTAGCGGATTTCAACCCTCACTGGAAACTAAAACTACTGCCATCAACAGGGTCTGAGCTCTGATACCAGATGTGCAGGAACCAGACAGTCCGCATAAGGGATTTGGGCGCACCATACTCCCTGAAAACCCTCCACATGAGTTCCCAAGGGATATAATGGAATGGCTTCTCCAGGTTCACAAAGTACACGCAGACTGGGCAAATTCCACCCACCCTGCCCCCTCCATGCCTCTTTAACCCAAGGTTTAACTATCTGACAGCTTCCCATCCTGTCCAGGACCCCTGATTGGACCTCACCAGGGAAGCTGAGAAGTGTAACCCTTTTGTAGTTGGAGCACACACTCCTGTTCCTGTTCTGGAAGAGGGTGACCACCAACCCACTCTGCTAATCCAGAGCCACTGGATTATTTTCCATTCAGTGTTGTTGTGGCTTGTCAACCAAGACAGGACTGCTCTTTCTGAGTTTCATTCTGTTCGCACTTGACAAATTTCTAGTACTGAGAAGAGTTCTTTTCTGAACCTGGAAATGAAGCTTTTCTGGGTCTGAACCTTATTTTGAAGAGCGCTTTTCAGCCCTCTTTTGTGTCTGACAGTACTGGTCCAATTAGTCAACTCAGAAGAGTCCTGAGATGATCTGAGGCAATAGCTGCTCAACCGGAGGACCAGGCTGCTGCCAGAGGTGGATGATCTAGAGACAGCCTAGATGGTGTCCTCTGCTTAGTCCTGGTTTACCAGCATCAACGTTCCATTGAAGATAGATGCTTCAGACTGATTTGCTAAGTTTCCACCTTCCAGGACCTTTTAACATGGAGGTCAATGGAGGTTGACTCCTTGTTGGATCCAGACCCTAGTGCTCAGTAGAGGAACTGCAGGTCTGGATCCAGACCCTAGTGGTCAATAGAGGAACTACAACTTTTCTTACCTCTGAATTAGTGACAGCTAATAGGGCAATGTAACAATAAAATGAAATCTTTTCTTGATGTGGACAGTGAGATGTGACCTGTAGGATCTGGTGGTGGATGGACTGTTGGACGAGTAGAAGATCTCCGTGTTATAGAGAGAGCGGTCAGTGGCTGGAGAGGGAGGAGGGTTCAGGATCTACAGACAGAGAATGTGTATGTTATTTGACAGGAAATCACAACAAAAAGGAGTTGGGTGTGTGTGTGTGTGTGTGTGTACCTGAGGATAGAAGGCTCCTTTGGTGGAGGAAGAGCTGCTGGACGACGCTCCAGTCACATGGTTCCGATCGTAGAGTGGTGCTCCGCTGCTGCTGCTGCCCATCAGACTGACCGAACTCATGATGGACTTCCCGCAGGAGATACCTGCACACAGGTACGGTGTGGTCACACCTCCACCCGTGACGGCGGTTGAACTGAGTGCCATGTGTCTGACCTCACCTTGAAAGGTGCCGTGCTGTGAACCATTGGGTGCGATGAAGTTGAGAGGTACATGGGGAGTCCCGCTGATGTACTCATGAGGAAAGGCGCCGTTGGGGCCCTGGTAACAGCGACACACTACACGCTGGCACACGAAGTACGCCCCACCAATCACAAACACCAGCAAGATGATGGCAATGACTGGGACAATGGGCTTGGGATCAGGACTAGGCATAAAGCTCGGGGAAATGTGCTCTGCAAGGGGAAAAAAAGAATAATTAAAACCACCGCTTACCCATAAAACATGAATAGATGGTAAAGTTGTGTTAATATGTCACTGCTGTTACCACAAGCAAGCTCATCTGATCCATCAGGACAGTCGGAGTAGCTGTCACACTGCTGCTTCTTCATGATGCAGCGATTATCAGCACAGCGGAACTGGCCAGGAGGACAGATGGCTGCGATGGACAAGCAGAGATGGAGGTCAGTGTTTCTGACCAGAAACGTATGTGGTAAAAGCACGGCCCTGAAGATTAAACCAAGTACAGACACAGGAACAGGAAGTTCTCCTGCAGTTTTTCAACGGTCAGATTTGGACAGGTGTTGTTAACTTCAATTCAACAGAAAAGGGTCACTGACATAACTTCAAACAGAACAAAGCAATAACAACTTATTGAAGATCGAGTCATGAAAATCAGAGATTGATTGTGAATTGTTGTTAAACAGAATTTTTTAATAAAACTGTCCTGGAAAAAACCAATGGCTCCTCAACCTCATACTTAGTTTTCCAACCTTTCCCATGGATCACCTCAGTGCAGTGATGAGTGTAACTGTCAGTGTTACTAGTGCACCTGGA
>JAOWBL010003247.1:0-12537 GCA_028564865.1 Zenarchopterus dispar | reverse complement strand
ACACACACACACACACACACACACACACACACACACACACACACACACACACACACACACACACACACACAGACAAATGTTTATGAATGTACCAATTCAGTATTGTTCAATAACAGCCTATTTTGATCCAAACCTTTTCCGTAAGTTGCAGAACAGTTTAGACATCAAGCAAGCTTTATTATTACCTACAAGATTTGCTGAACAGCCCACTCTGTCCACAAGCTGCAATTACAGGAAAGGAATATTCTGTCAGTTGTTCACATGTCTAGGCCCTTTTTTGATAGTCTTATTCAGAAATAGGTTTCCATCTGTCCCTGCAAGATTTATTTGGATGATTTGATATTTAAAATAATTACTTGAGATTGGTGATGATGTACATATCCACTTTCTTGGATCCTGTGCATTACCTGTTGTTCCTGGCAAAGTGTCTTTTGACAAAAGGTGGGTATTCCTTAGCGCTTAAGGGAAGAGATTTACTAATCAATCCTCTAATTATAAAAAGACAAATAAGAATGTTTGTTGAATATAACTGAAAAAGGGAGGGAAAAAAAGCTTAAAAAAAAACATTTCAAAATATGTCTAAATTCAGAACCTGCAGGTTCTCTTCAGCCAGCCACTGTAACTAAACACTCAATTCAAAATATATCACAAGCAACCGCCAAATTTGATCACTTAGGTCACCTCTTGGATGTGGAGTTTAATATCCGAGTGTACCAGACGGAGAAATTGAATTAAGTCCGAAACAAAACTTCACGGTTTTCTTCCAGTCCGGAGTCATGGAGTCTGTAAACACTGTTGTTTTACAACCAGGTTGTTATTTCCACACAGCTCTCCACAGCACTCGGGATTTGCAGGCAGGTTTATTAGTCCAGAAGAGTGAGTGACGCATGACTTATTTGGGAGGTTGACACCGTGGTGTTAGGGGATACGGTGCTATGAAATCATTTCATCATTACACTGTCGAGGGTGTGGAATTTTCCCATCTCTTTCATGTCAGAGCAGAGGAGAACTGGGGAGCAAAGTAGAGGGAAATGATGGTATTTGGCTGAAATGTACAAAATTAGTAAAAAAAAAAAGCACAAGAATGCCTTTTATTTGCACCTCTCTCCATTATAAGACACATTTGAAGTTTCCCCGGTGTGAAGAAAATGACACTGGGAATGATACTTTACCTAATTATAGTTATACCTCTGTAATACTTCGGCTCTACTTCGTCCCTATATCATTAGTCTTACAAAAACACATAAATCAGAAAAGTATATGCAGGATTCCTGCAACACAGTACACTGGGGGATACCCCTTAGCTTTCCTAACACATCTCAAATTTAAATTTCTACTGACATTCCAGCTCCCCGATCCTCAGCTCGGGTGTCAGAAAATAACACGGAGGAACCCTCACCCCGCTCTCCTCTGCATTATTCCTGTTTGAAAGGTAAACAGAACGAGGAGCAGGTGGTTGTGGGGGATTTTTGCAGCAACTTCGATGCAGTGTCTGGTGGCAATTAGGTGTAATACAGGATGTCAAAGCCCACAGCCACTGGCCCCACATATCTGCCCCTGAAAGTTGGCTTTACAGATTCACTGTGGCATATGGCTTTGAATGCACAGCCCAGGGCCAAATTAGTGCAAGCTATTACCTCCTTTCCCTCCGTGGCAAAGGGCATGGGCTGAGAAAGAAAGAAGTGACCCTCTTGGAGAAGTTGAAACCTCAGCAGCGTCCTGATTCAATTGTGGAAACCTATGTCTGAAAATGTAAAGAGAGTATCATTTAGATATGTTACCACAGAACCGTTGCTGTGAATGAAAACATACCTCAAAGCATTGAGGAATGAAGCATCTCTCAGAGGCGGTTTTTTTTCATAAGTTCCATTATGGTGAGTGGAGAGTGAGAGCTCTTCAGAGCCAGTAGATGTTCAGTGAAGGGAGTGGCAGAGCTTGAGCAGTACCCAAATCTGCAATCTCCTTGGAAAGGTCAGGGTAGTCTGGTTCATTCAATGTGGCACAGACGGTGAGCGGTACACTCAAACATTTGTAATACAGCCAGTTTAGCGGGTCTCTACCTCTTTCCTTTCTGACTGGCCCATCTCAACACCCCTGTGACAGACATCTCTATGCCACCATCATTCACATCTGCATTGCCACCTCAACACTGTTACGCTTCTGTTACTATGTCCCAAGGCAGAACAGATCTGCAAGAGTGTTGGAACATGTCAGAGGGATGCTCCACCGTCATGCAGTTCACACAACACAGTGAGACAGAATAAAGGTGCTGCAGGGCCAGCATGAATGGGTTGTGTGAATGGGACTAATGTTCATTTCCTCTCTTTGTACTTAACAGAGCTAGGCTGAATCTAAAAAGACATCCAGGCCTCCATCACACATAATGATACATTTAAGGCATAGATCAGGTAGCTGTCCATGACAGGGTTAACACAAAAGTCAGCGAACCAGTGTAGAGACCTTCAGAACCAGTCAAGATACCACACAAATCTTTGGATTCTCAGACAGAGTCAGTTAGAAGACAGACTAACTCTGCTCAGAGCCTTGTTACTGTGCTAACATATCCAACATCCTTCTACCCTCCACTGAAAATCCTGTAACCACATCACCCAACTGATATCAAGGAATGGTCTTATCACAAATGGCTATAGGTGACTGGCTGGCTCAAAACTACTAAGGTATCTTCTGGAGAGGTGACAGTAAATATTACTAGGATACGTTTACATGTAGATTCTCCAACTTTCTGTTTTAGCCCCCGTCCTTCTGCTGTTGCTCAGCTGATTAGTCAAAAATGCCAATTGAAGACTGTTACTCATAGTCAAACTTGCAATTGCTGACATTAGCTCTCAAAATATAACTATGTTGCTGTAAAAAAAAACATATCCTGGATGCAGGACTCCATGAGTCATTCTTGAAGTGAGCATTCAAGCTCCCCAAACCTTTCCTGAATAAATAAAGGATATAGAGAATCATCAAGGCTATGACAGCGGTGAATCATAGCCAAACTCTCCTTTACTTCCTGAAATAGTCAGACCGCAATATTCATCAATTTCCATAGATCCCATAAACCACAGGTTGGAGGAAAGTAGTCATGTTGGAGGCTTCTGTGATTCAGGAAGTTTTTATATTAATTCTGACAGGCAAACATGGGTCAAGACATTGGGAACACCCTCACTGTCATCAGTATATCAGAAAATGGTCTTCTGTCATGGAGGTAACATAGTAAATATATGCAAACCCATTTACAGTCATTGAAGGACAATGTTTGTGAAATAACACAGTAAGATTGACTTTAGTAATTAACAGTAAGGTGTTGCACTGATCATAAGAATGGCCATTTCTTGATGAAAAAATTCATTAGTACTACTCCCAGCTGATGAAACATATTTACTGTTTTTCTCTAGAGATGGTCTTTGTGTCACACTTACGAAGCACAGTTACTTGTGCATGATCCTGATAGAGTCATTTACTGGTTTGCTTTAAGAGGATAGGTAACTAAAACCTAATGTCAACTACAAACCCGTCCAGTCTAGCCGAAACAGCAGCCCAACAAAACAGATGAAACTTCCCGAGTTACATCAACAAAAATCAACCGAAGCATCTGTGCAGCATTGCAAGGTAATGGAAAGACGTTTTGGGGGAGCGACCCAAACCGCAGAAGGAAGTTGCATGTTGATGTTCTCCCATACGTGAAAATGCCAGAGCGCCTGCCAGGTGTCAGCACCAATTGGCAGAAATGCCGACCGCGGAGCGTGGCCCCGTGAGTTTCACATGATCCGCCACGCCCCAGAACACGCCGCGTAAAAAGCGATTCGACACGCCTGCAGGTATAGTGGGCGGGAATCCAGGCCGGATCACGAAAGCCGCCGACTGTGTACCCAAGCGTTCAGTCGCCTTTCATACGTCTCTCTGGATGATAAACTCAGATTACAGGTTATCTTCTCTTCACTGAATGCAACCAGGTGGCGTTTACTCTGAACAGATGCTATTTATTACTGCACACGTGTGTTACTGAGGGGAAAAGATGCGTTTGTGACCGTGGGAGTTTCAAAGTCTGCAAACTTCAGACGAATGAAGATGAAACGATGAAGATGAACAGGAACTATTTTATGTCTCCAGCTAATAGCAGCACGTTTTTCTTCACTTCTGAGAGAAGAAGGTGTCTGTTGGAATGTAAGTCAGATGGATTTTTAAGGAGGAGTATAATAAAATATGACAGTTAGCACACATTCATTTCTTTTCTTTGTATGAGCCTAAACTCCTCCAGAGCTTCAGTTTTCCTCATATATGAGTCAGTCCCACAAAATTAACCACATCTTCCATTCCTTATAATTAAGATCAGCTTTTGGTGCTCGAGTTAGAAGCTTTGAATTCAAACTAGGGAAGAAACGGTAGATGGCGTATGTTTGCTGTTGCTTTGAACCCTACTTCCTAACTTTCCCCATAGCCCTAATGTGCATCTTCCTATAAAGTGGACCTAAAACTAAAAGGGATTGGTTTGGTGGGTAGGATTGCATTTCTTTCTACATATCTTCTTCTTCTATGTCTTCTTTGTTGTTTTTAATCCTAGTATAAAGATAAATTGCTGAGTTATCAAATTTCCAGGTTTTCAACATTTTTTTAGTTGTAAATATAATATCTGATTTATGTGTTCTGTGATTATTCCTGAGCAACGTTAAAAGGAATTAGAGAAAGGAAGCACTGCAAGTGACATACACAACAATGAACAAGTTTAAACATCAACAATGACATATGAGTACGTCATGCACATTGTTTGTGAGTATTTGTTGTGTAGAACCATAAATGATACTTGAGCTGCACACACCAGTAACTGGAGACTTGACTTGGCAACCAAGATTACTGTAACACTGGATTGAGAGTCAAGAAGGATATCTTCTGGATTATGTCTGGAGTGTGTGTTGCATGAGCATCTACACAGAGCAGATTTTATGAGAACACCAGCAAACCAACTTGAGTCAAGATGCAGGCAACTTAAATATACTCTACTGTACTCTGTACTGACGTAGAGACAAATTGTGTATCTTAACCTTAAAATGGAAACAAATTATGGGCTTTTTCCCCCCCTACAGTTTATATGAATTGAATGAAGGCAGAGCAGAGCAACTTTTACTGTTTTATTTCTTGAAAACATGGAGGGTGCCATTAATGTGAACCGCATCATGAAAATGGATGGGATAGAAAAGGGTTTCTATGCCCACTTGCCTGTGTCTGTGTTACTAGACCAGACAGAGGGTACTTCAAATAAATACAGGATGCCACAGAAATGTACACTTCCCTCCAGAGAACCAGGGGCCAGGACTGGATCTGCACACCTAAACACTATATTCATTATGTCTTGGCTTCATAAAGTGATTACATTAGAGCATGATGATTGGGGACAAATTTGCTGCCAGAGAGAACTTTCCAAACAGAAATTGTGGGCCTGAACGGATCATTTGCACTTTCTTCCTGTTTTATCGCTCTCAAACACCCAATTTCATTGTCAGTGTTTCTCTTTTACCAACATGCTCACTTTCTGTCTACAAAAGGGCCAAAATACACCAGCAAGCTAGCAAGGGGTGTGACGTTTACCCCAGTGACACACGAAAGGTCAGATAATACAGTTTAAAAGGAAAAATTGCTTAGTGGATATGCTTATATTGTTAGTTCTTGTTAATCTGTGATGTTTGGAGTGTTCCAAAAAATTACTTTGTGATGAAGTGTTGTAATTTAGCTTTTTAGTGTAGACGCTTTCCATCAGCTGGCCTCGTATGTTCTCGTTTAACTTTCATACATCTGGGTGAGGGAGTAATGTTCAGCACTAAATGACTAAGTGGAAGGAGGGTAGAGATTTTGCACTTACTCGAGTACCAATTTGACTGCATTTTAGTTCCAACATAAAGAGGAATTGCTTGGAAAATGTGAAGTTTGCTGTGAAACACTGGCAGTAACAAGGTGCAATTTGTAAAGACATTAATTCCATTTCATGTTGTAGTAATTTGGTTTTTCTCTGAGACACATTCAAGACAACTGGTCTGGAGTTATAAATGCTTGACAGGTGTACTATAAATGTTGACGTCGATGTCATGGTTACTAATGTAGATCTGCTGTGTGCTTTCAATCTCTTTTGAGGTGATTGAGGGGAAAGACAGAATCCTATATTGCAAAATTCATCATCTTTGTGTTGATTGGAGTTCCTACACAAGACAACATCTGAATGACCTCTGATAGATTTAAAAAAAAAAAAAAATCAGCTCATCTTAATTACAATTTTTTGAAAAAGTTCATATGACATATTTGGGGGGAAAAACATGCAAGTTTTTTCCTTTACTGCAGGACTGAACTGTGTTCCTCAGGTGTTCAACATTTTTAAAACTTGGGTAACATTATAGACATTTTTGGGGTGATTTGGGGTATGTGATTACAGAATTGGGGACACAATTGTGTAATGAATTTCTGACTCATATCCCAAAATAACTATAGCAACAACAGAATCCACAATGAAGCTAAGTCTGGACTTTGTCATGTGATGACTTATCAGAACCCAAATGCAGGAGATCCATAAAACTAATATGAAGTTCTTTATCACAAAAAAAAAACCTCTTCTCAGGCAGGAGTCTCAAAGATTAGTACAAAAGACTCAAACAGAAAGTAGAGAGAAACCAAAAGATGACCAAAACAAATGCAGATGGGCAAACAGAGGAGAACAGAGGAAGGGAAGGACAAGAAATGATATACTCACAGTGGCTGATGAGACACAGGTGCAAACAATCAGGATCATGACCTCACAAGGACACAAACTTTCAAGATAAAACGGGAAACAGGTCCCAAACACAATACCAAAAACTAAGGAACCAAATAAACCACAAGAAAAGAAACTCAACCCAACGGAGAAGCCCAGATCATGACAGTTTGTCCCACTAGAGGTGACGTCAATCATTGTAGTTTGGTTCTTGTTTACACATGGTAATGATGAAGAAGTTATGTTAGCTGAAGGGGTATGTATTTTAATATTTTTGAAAGTATCACTCATATAAAGTGTGACAACCTCAAAAAGGCTGCTTGTTAGTGTTGTTGTTCTTTTTCATAATTGCCAATACTACTGATTATTTCAAGTCGGGTAGAAAGAAGGATTGCTGCAGTGTAATCAAAAAGTTAGTGATGTTCAATATTTATCATTTCCAACTCATAAGACCTACCTTCGTTTGCACCAGTCATGTCTAAACTACATGTAAGAAGGAAACAAAAGGAAGTTTAGCACTGCAAGCTACGTCATTGTAGAGAAGTACCTGCACTTCCACCGAGGACTTGGTGGTGTATTTACAGAGTGACAGTGTGACAGTTTTCAAGGCCATTGATAAATGATCATTTAGACTTATTAAACCTGTTTTCCATGTCAAAGTAAAGATTTTAAAAGCCCATCATGTTCTGCTGAGAGAAAAATCTTCAGTTTAAATTTTTTAGTCTGTGCAGGGATGCTTCCTACGGTCAAACACCGACAAGTTGGCGACATGGATGAAAAACACAACCAGCCTCAAAAACAGTAATTAGTTACATCATGGTTAGTAACAGTGAGCATAATGCTTCTGTATTTGGAAGAAAATGCCACAGCATTTTAAAAAGGCCTGAACATGTGAGTCTTGTTTACAAATGTTCCGGAAACTTTGGAAACTCAGCCAAAGTCTGGACCAAGCAAATACAACTAGTTTCAAACTAAATAAAGCAGGAATATTTTAGCGTTCTTTTCTACTAAAAAAAGAGACACGACTATATTCATTCTATTCCAAAACAAAAACAAGTGTGACAGCTGAAACACCGCACCGAGCACCAACTGTAAGTTCATCAACTTTTTCTGTTTGTAAAAGTGGCCTCCTCTAATGCACATAGTAAACAGCCATGTGTTTGTTTGGAGGGGTTCCTGTGTGTTTCTATCAGCAGTGGTGATACAAAGAGCTGGTTGTGAGGGGGCTGCTGATGGAGGCAGGTGGGGGCTCTGGCCCGAACCTTGCTGTGACAGCTCCTTTGTTTGAGCTCAACTTGTATCAATGTCAGAACAAGCTAGATAAATAAAATAATAATTAACTGTTAATGTGTGCTAATATCTAATGTGGGATATATAAAATTGTCAAATTTACAGCAAGAAGTGCTTTTTCTGCTCACTAGGGTTGCACTGAACATAAGGACATATTAAGTGAGGATGGAGCACAACTTGTGTTGCTATGACAACCAACCATTGGTCTTGTCTCTTGGGGGACTGTGCTTGAATATGAAGACGGACTGAATGGTGTGCAGCTGGGGTTCTTCTGAGCCACAGTACCATCCTGTAGTGAAGATACAAGGCTGTCTTTGTGTTCCACAGGTGCCTGATGAAAATGCATGATGGGTCATGCCCGCACACGCATGCACGGTGACATGTGCAAAGACACAATACCCATATGAGCACTGCTGTTACGAACCCGAGTGATGGATACAGCTTCAACCGTGCTTTCAAGTCTGGGTTGAAATGGCCGAATAAAGTAAATAACAATAATAAGAGTTTTTTTTCTGTTTATTAGGTGATATACAGATAATAAAAGCTGTTCTATGATGAATTCATGCTGAGGTGTACTTTTAATACTGGGCACTAAAAATGCTTACTCAGCCATCCTAACAACCCAGCAACCCCACCACCTCGAATCCTAAGGTGGTGGTGGTGGTGGGGGTTCTAGAAAGAAACTAAAAAATGTTTGCTGAAAAACTTTTTTGGCTTCCCTGTTTTCACTCTGCGGTCTTCAAATCAAGCGTCGTTTTTGTTATTTTCAAGCCCCGTGCCAGACCAGTTGCCACCCGCGGCCTTGAATGGCTTCTTTCATGAGCCAAGTTTGCTGACCAGGGGAGGCTCTTCTCTGATGAAGCCTGATTTTTTTTTTTTTTTTAAGCCACATAAGATATAACCCCCCTTCCCATCATAAAACATCTGAAATGTCCAGCCCAGTTTTCATTGCTTCCCTGTTTCTTTCCGACACTTCTTCACTGGCTTATTTCTAATATCTTAAAATGTCTGTAAATCCTAAATGATAAATGTCATATCCTTTTTTGTTAAACCTCCTAAATTAAAGCTGAAATTCTATACTTTGATAACATCTTGACTGTTTTATTTCTAATCCATTGTGGTGGTGCATAAAAACTAAAACACAAAAACTCGGTCACTGCCAAATCCTTCTGGATTTAAGTGTTTATGTGCAAGAATTCATGAACATTTCTTGCATCACATGCTCCACCCTCACCTCCATTTGTCCACCTTTGGTCAGAAGCGACATTTATGGTTCTTGTTTCACAGCCAGGATTGAAAAGGGTGTAGCACCCCCCCTCTCGGACAGGTTTGGATTTCAAACGGATGCCAGCCTGGCCTTGGTGCGAGGGAGGGCCACAGTCGGACCACCGAGGCCACGTCTAAAAGCCTCGTCTGTGTACGGAAGGAGATTGGTGTGTGTGCGTATCGTGGGTGGTGCCGCCACCACTTGACTTTATATTTAATTTGGTTTTTTGATGCAGAATCCTATTTCTATCAGGAATGATGATGACCAATGAAGGGTACTCTCCCCATCCTCATCCCCTGACCGTTGGCGGCTGATGAGGGAAATGAAACGCGTGGCGAGTGGGCAGAAAACAAGCAGACTTTTTATTTTGTAATGGTTCATCGTAGGAAGGAGGGGTTGTTGCTCCTAGGTGGCCTGCGGATGGAAGCGGAGCGGTTAGTTGATTTGTTGTCCCAAATGTTTGTTGAAGTTTGCTGAAGGTGGAAGCAAAGTTATTGCAATTTTTCATGGGGAAACACCAGTAATTGCCACGGCCGCGCTGCCAAATATGACCACGGTTCCTTCAAATGCAAAACCGGCACAAATATGTCGTCTTTGGAGTCCATAATTATGCAAAGTGTAAATCTCTGTAACCACAGTGTCTCAGAGGGCAGCAGCTAAATCTGAGTTTGAACCGGTGATGCACCGTAGCAAGCGGCCCATCTAAACTAAATAGAGTACATTCACTCAATTTGCCTTCCAGTCATTTTTTTTAAAACATACATGTCAACACATTTCTTTTCCTCTCCATCTATGCATCCCTGCATTTTTCCTTTTCCATGCTGGGAACAGGGCTGTAGCTGTCTAACATCTAAAGCTACGGCTCTGCTGTCGCTGGGGAAGCCTGTGAGAGAGCACACCAGCTATAACCATACATCTCCTCCTCGCCAGGCCAGGAAGAGTCACAGACCATTTAACCCGGGTATTAATGACCAACAAGAACTCAGTGCCTCTAAAACGACAGTACATAAACCTACCGGAGTATGTACAGGCAAGGGGGGAGAGGCACAGAGGTGCCAAGGCAAGGAGAAATGAGGTGTGGGGAGGCAAGGCAGAATGAAAACAAAGCGGCAAAAACAGGGAAAAAAAACACAGATAGGCTGAAATGATTTTGAAAAAAAAAAACTGCGCTCAGTGCAGTATTCTTGGCCTAGAAGATAAACAAATGTCTAAATATACATTTACCAGTGATCTGGAGTGTACGAGGCTAAATGGAAATACAAACTCAAGCAAAGTGCAACAGAGTTTACTCTTATTATTTATGACTTGTGTCACATTGTACATCAGAGTATGATAAAGCTTTTACCACAGAATACAATTCAATAGGAACAAACGCTTGCTGATCATGAGAAGAATATGATACTTTAAAGCCACATAAAGGAACTTTTATCATATTTGGCTCACTGGGTCCCCCTATAGGAGTGGAGGTAAAGTTACTTTTCTGAAACCCTTTACAATTTAGTCATTTGGTGTTTTGCTTGGTCACGTCTCATTTTTTCTTCTGTCATTACCTTCTTAAGTTTTTCTGTGACTTCTGCCATCATTTCCACTGAATATGCAAGCTATTTCTTAATGGCTGATATCCTTATTGTTTTACAAGACAGAAGAAAGTAAAGAAGCATAAGGGTAAACCAAAATGGGGCTCTGAAGTCAGTAGATTTCACACATTAAAAGATTACAATATGCAAGACTAACATTTTTTTTTTTTGAATTTGGAAATTTTAAACAAAACTTAGGACTTTCCCCACATTTCACTCTTGCTCTTTATTGTTGTCGAGTTATTTTTATAAGTCGCATTTTGTTATTTCGGGAACAGATGTGAATAATAAAAAGGTCTGTAAAGGGTTTCTTTTCTGCCCCTGCAGGTCTATTGATCCCTGGGTGGAGGCGATGCTCAATCCAAAGGTTGTGATGGCATCTTAGGGGGGATTCCCAGTTATCAGTCAGTGTATTTTTTGATTTTTCACTTTCAATCCTGATTAAAATTCTTTCTTTGAGACATCTGCTTCACAACAGTCCAGACCCAGTGCTTATTCTGTTCATCTTGTTGACAGAAACAAATGCAAAAGAAGAGTTGTGACAATTTCAAATCAAAGTGATCTAGTCATTTATTTTAGCTGCTACATTGGTAATGTGATTGAAATTGATCAAAATTAGGAATCCAGGATTTTCACAAAAGTCTGCTTAACTTTTTTTTTTTTTTTAACAGTGATTTTTCCAACTGTTAATCTTTCCCACCAGTCATGTCATCATTTCAGTTTATTTTTACCCACCCACAGATGTATTTTCTTGTCAAAACACATGGACTGTCAGGGTTGTGGCAATGCTGAGGAACTGGTTCTGTTACAACATTTCACTTTCCACTGGAATTGTGTTCCCTCAGACCACTTTGATGGATTAGTGACTCAAAGCACGTGTGAGTGTCCATCTGTCCTCTCATCTTTCAGACATCTTCTCTTGAAGTCCAGCTGGGAGATCGGGATCAGAGAGAGATGAAGGCACCATTTAATCAGCACCTCTCTGCTGGAGCACTGACTTCTGACCCGTGACCCCTACTGCATGAACCCGCCCTCCAGCAGCTCCGCTGCTCACTGCAGATTCAAAGGGCTGCAGATGGGGCACTGTGAAGGCCTGAGAGGTCACCTGGAGCACCGGGTCACATCAGAGGCGTGACAGCTCCCTGCTGGGAAGAGCTCGTCCCCTCAGGTGCATCGCAGACAGCTTCAACATCCAACATCCACTGTGAGGGTTTCTCACACACTGAATGTGCCTGGAAAATGCTGATGTGTTTATTTTCTATAAGTCATGACTCTGGAAAGCAGCTGACAAAGATTTATCATTGTATAAATACATTTATCATTGTATAAATACAGTTTAAGCAATAAAGACTCAATATGTACCTTTTGGTTCAAACTGAGTAGTTAATGTGACCTCTTTGTATTTTGAGATGTTATAGTAGTTGACTGCAGCAGCCACTTAAAAAGATGAATAAAAATGATTCAGTATTCGATTTTCTAAAATAAAAGATTGGAAATGCTTTTATGCTGCAATAGGTTTAGACTGCTGGGGGGCCTCTTATGATGGGCATTTCAACCCCACCCACCTCTTTTCACTCCCCATGTATTTATTTGTTACTGCTGCATGTCATTAAATGTTGTTTTCTCTCTCCCATAGCATGCGTCTCTCTCTGCTCTCCTTT
>JAOWBL010003246.1:0-12537 GCA_028564865.1 Zenarchopterus dispar | reverse complement strand
CGTTTGACGTCCCCATGCCGTGGCTGTGTAAACAAAAATTTGTCCCCACAACCGGTGAAAACCAGACCACACACACATACACATCAGACCTGGGTCACTTTCATATGACATCCTAAATCAGATACGTTATGTGATTTATTTCCAAAGTGACTTAGTCTGTCCTGTCAGGTGACATCTCATTCATCTTTGATGTCACTGTCATGTGATTAATGTCACAATTCTGAATTGCTGGTATTTTTTGGGGATGAAATCTTCTTCAGTGAAGCCGGTCACATTCCGGTCCTCAACTTCCTGTCTCAGATAATTCACCCACACATGTCTCTGTAGTGATGTTGAAGCCATAGGTCCACCTCAGTATTTAAAATACTAATGTGCACAACCACAAAAAAAAATTAGATCTTGGAAAAAATTCTGAATTGAGCTTTAAATCTGTGCAGTGTGAACAAAGCCAAATGACTCAGCTGTCAGGTTTTTAAACACATGTACAGTCCACATTTTAAGTATCTCTAAATGTACATGTTCTTTTACATTGCATAGCAGTATTTTTAGACCAAAGCAACTTAGGGTAAAATTTAAAAAAATGTTAATTAACTTAGAAACAAACACTTTAACTTGAAAGCCATCTGCACTTCTAGCTCATAAAAAGTGCTGACATGGAGATGGCTCCATTTTAACATCATTGGGTCCAGCATCTTTATCGTAGCAGCAGGCCTGCAGCCTATGAGGAAAAAAAATAGTTTTAATTCTTAAAGAATGGAAACATTTACAACATAGAGGGGCAGCATGGTGGCTTAGTGGTTAGCACTGTTGCCTCAAAGCAAGAAGGTTGCTGGTTTGACTCCTGATAGGAGGCGTTCTGTGTGGAGCTGGCATGTTCTCCCCATGCTTGCGTGGGTTTTCTCCTCCGGTTTCCTCCCACAGTCCAAAAACATGTATATTAGGTTAATAGGAAACTCTGAATTGCCCATAGGTGTGAGTGTGTATGGTTGTTTGTCTTTGTATGTGGCCCTGTGATGGACTGGCGACCTGTCCAGAGTGTACCCCTGCCTCTTGCCTGCAATAGGCTGAGATTGGCTCCAGCAGACCCCGATGACCCAGTAATAGATTCAGCGGGTATAGAAAAAATGGATGAACAACCACAGAGCATCTGTCCCTGCTACAAACTGAGAATAAAACATTGTTGTAGCCCTTATTTTCCAGGCTTGCCAGATGACTGTGGATCTTTGTTGGAAGGTGTCCCCATCATCCCCTCAATAATGAGTCTTTTATAGATTGAACAGCAGGGAACTTTCTCCAACCACATGAAAAATTACAAAAAAGCAAAGCAGACCATCCTAGGCACCTTTTCTCCAGATATTTTATCCCCATTAGTTTCTTCCTAAAAGGCACAGACTGATGGGAATGTGCATCTTATATGAAAGTAATAATAAACTTATTGTAAATTTTATCTTTTGCTAAATCAATAGGTCAGATAAAATGAAATGAGGGGAAAAAAATCAGAGTGATTTGTCTTTGATTGTCTTTACAAGTCTAAATTCAGTTAATACACAAGTCCAAGTCAGACTTGAACACAGTTGACTTTGACTTTGTTTTGTTGAAGGTTTGAAGGTTGATAGCTTCAAACATCTTAAAATCCCCTCTTGGATTGTTCAGCACCAGACTTCAGTCTCAGGTCTGGTTCACTGAAGGGTTCAAGACGTCCTCTGTCCCTCAAGGCCACAAGACCGTACAGTAACTCGCAGCTAGATGTCCTTAAACTTCCCACTGAATTGATCAAATACATGTATTTGTGCATATTATAACAGATATATAACAGATGTAAACAAACTGAAGTTTACATTTAAGCCTCAATTTATTATTGACGGGGTTGACATGTAGCAGGTGAAGTTCTTCTCTTTGGTCCTCACCCTGATTTATCTTCTTTGTGATGCAGAATGCGGCAGTGGGCCAGAAGAGAGGCAGAACGACTCATCCTGGAGCGAGAGAAGCAGGGTCTACCGCTCATTAGCGAGAACTATTATGACCCAAGCAAGATCATTCTGCCCACCGCTGGACAAGAGTAGTACCTCCAGCACTGACCTACTGTATTATCTGATTACTGATTTTCACTATGATAGAATAAATTATCTTATTATAATTTGTGACTGCTTTTTAATTAAAGCCTACCATTCAGACTTTGCTAACGCAAGTCCTCAGCCTCCAATACTCCACATGCACTTAAAAAATACATAACAGTTATGTAATCATTCATGGTTTTGAAACAAATGCACTTCATCCAACAAACACCAAATAACATTTGCTTTGTGAAGATGCAGCAGAGAGAATTTTTATTCATATTGTTGTCATTTTAGTTGTGTGAACTCTTGAGGGTCTACTGTTGAGCACATTCCTTTGAGTTTCTCAAAATAAAGTACAACTTGGATTCAGGATAAAACCTTGAGGAACATTTGGATGACTGATGCTTCTCGTTTGCTGTTTCCCCAGTACTCAGACTATAAACTGAGGCATAACAAATGATTTGGGTTCAACATTTCACCTCCAACTTCAGGTTTTAACATTTCAGCTGACTTGTTCACTCTAAATCAATTCAGTCTTTGACACAATGAAGCACATTTGACATATTTAAAAGCAAAAAAAGCATATGACATTATGATATTTACAAACTGGAACAAAATTCCAAAATGGATAACTATAAAAGTGATGAAATCATTACAAAACTTTTTTTTAGTACTAGTAAGGTATGCATCTTACACCTTACTTTTTTAAAGTTAATTTAATCATCAGGCTTTTTCACTGTTTATTGAGGATCCAATGAACAGAAATATTAATAAACATCAGAGGCAGCATAGTTTAGATGTGTCAAAGTTTTATGTAATCATATAGTCCCTCCTATTTCTTCTTAATGAGCTATTAAGTCATTACGCAGATCTCTTTGCTTGAAAAGAAATAAGAAGGAAATTATTGTATAATTTCAAAATTCGAACTGTATCCAAAAGAGGAATAAGTGGGAATAATTTAATGAACTGTTGGTCTTTAGCGATAAAATTGGGGTATCAATAACAAATTATTTGAGTCAAATTTCTCATTTAAAAAATAGTATTTTTTTTACTTTAACTAGGAAGGACTCCAAAACATTTTGACATAAAGAAAAGAGGTGTTCTCAAGTTGACGTAATGTAGTCGATTAGGCATTTATCTGATGTATTGAGAAGATAATTGAAAACCATAGAAGTCAATTTTGTTACCACGTGAACACAGCATGATATACGTCATACTGCGCATGCGTGGTGGACTAGAAGCGGAAGGCTGGCGCGGTTTATTCCTTTTATACAGTTTAGAAAGCTTAGACAGTCTAAATCTGACCTGAAGTTTTTTTTTAGACCAGATTCATCGGCGACAATTCCACTGTGGATGACGTGGCGGTTAAAAGAGAGTCTAAGTACAGGAGGGACGTATAGAAGTGACTGAAAGTGCGTCATTTGAGCACCAGCCCTCTTTAGTGGATGTTGCAGCTGACAACTGTGACATTATGCCTTCATTAACCCTGAGAGGGGTGACAATAGACTTCCCCTTTACCCCATACGACTGCCAGAAGGAGTACATGACCAAAGTGATCCAGTGTCTCCAAGAGGTGAGTAAAGATCAGGACACTGCATCTGGTTCAACAATTATAGGCACCCTGTGTATGTATAAACACTCCAGACCAAATGGGACACCTACCCGCATTCAGTCACGTTTTACTATTTAAGAGACAGTATAATTTAGTTTTGACCAGTTAAAAATCATAGTTTTTGTATTCGGACCTGGTGTGAGGTAATATAGTTGTTTTTAAAAATAAGTCATTACATTTTCTTTAAAGGGACACTAAGGACTTTTTAATGCTCAAATATGAATTTTAGTTTCAGGGAGGGAAGGATTATTTAACCCCATTTTAGCCAGTTTATTCTGCTGTACTATCTTTATTGAGGCCTCCTGTGTGAATGGCACAGAAGGTGGAACCGAGTAACATTTCACAGCTGAACCGCGTTGGGAGGTAATAAGAGAATCTTTAAGACCTAAAATAGTTGTGAAGATTAGTCCATCCGTGGGGACACTGAGACATGGTGCAGCGAGCCATCTGACGGCAGCATTCAAGCAAAGAGGAGAAAAACATTTGGTTTTTAACCACAGTGGTCAGAGATGCAGAGACCGACAGTACGGGTTGTACTATAAATGTTATTATTTAAATTTGCCCACGAGCTATTCGGAGGATCCTGCTTTGTTATTTAGCAATCTGGAGGAGCCTCTGTCAGTAAAAGCCTGGCTGTTTCTATATTTCTACAAGAGTGTAAAGCAGCGGTTTTCAACCGTTCAGTCTTCCGAACCCACCATCGATCTTTAATGAAAAGCTGCAAACCGAATCGAGGACATTTTTAAACTTCTCAAATTTTATTTAATGAAAAGATGGGGCAGTTTAAACCTAAGATTGCACAGAAATGACAGTACTTCCATACATAGAATAAAGAAGTGAAACAACTGACAAGTATTTCCGAAAAGACTTTAAAGTATGTGGCTTTACCTCAGAGCTTTATTGTTACGTCGAGCCACAGAAGACGGGTCCACCATCAAGGTTTGGGTCCTGACCCACCAGTGGAGAATCAGTAGTCTAAAAAGTGACATTAGCAGAATAAGTTTGAACTGCATAGCTTTATTGACAAAACACCAGGTTGGATGAAGGTGGCTGTATTGAGATAAGCAAAAAAACATTAAGGTTTCAGGTTTTGAAGTGCTATCAAAGGCTCTCACTGGGGTGTCATTTCAGAGGGTCAACGGGGTTCTGGAGAGTCCCACTGGAACCGGTAAAACCCTGTGCCTGCTGTGTGCCACCCTGGCCTGGAGGCATCACTTCAGGGACACACTTTCTGCCCGCAAAATAGCTGAAAGGCTGGGTGGCAAGGAGATGTTTCCCAGAACAATCCTCGCCTCCTGGGGAGCGGGGGCTACTGATGGCAACAAAACAAGTATGTTTGCACCACATCATTTGCACTTTGGCACAACACCAAACAATACCTGCACACTTTACACGTGGACTGATAATAAAAGAAAGACAGACATACAAACAGTTTGTATGCATGTGTGTTTCAGGACAAAATTCAAAACCCATTCTGATGTGGACCAGTTTTTTGTTGCTGCTTTATTTTGAAGAGCATTAACTCATCCAAATCCTACTCTCTTGTGAAAGATGTTGAACCCTGAACTCTGTTGTCATTAGACACCATGTTTATCCATCCAGTTGAATGAGAGAAACAGAGACTGAACTGATACTGCAGCATCACTCTGGCACCCTTAATATCTCCTGCTTCTGCTTCTATCCTCCTCCAGCCTATTACACAGATGTTCCCAAGATCATATATGCATCCAGAACACACTCTCAGCTTGCACAAGTTGTCAACGAGTTGAAGAACACTTCGTATAGGTAAAGCTATATATTAACCATAAAAAGATGTTTGGAATATACTATAAAGTGGACATGACCACAGACATTTCAGGAAAGGCTTTTTAAGAAATGTTACTCAAGCTTTTATCAACTGAAGTGTGTGTTTTTTACTATGTGGTTGCTGTTTAACATAAATGAAAAAAGGGGAAAGTCAGAATATCAGCAGAGAGTCATCCATCCATCTTCTGTGCCCGCTGAATCCATGTCTGGGTCATGGGGATCTGCTGGAGCCAATCCCAGCCCATAGCAGGCGATGGGCAGTGGTACACCCTGGATAGGTCGCCAGTCCATTGCAGGGCCACATATACAACAAACAAGCATGCACACTTACATCTACCAGCAATTTAGAGTTGTCAATCAACATGTATATTATGTTGATTGACAACTATGCTCACAGATTGATAACTCTAATATACATGTCTTTGGACTGTGGGAGGAAACCCACGCAAGCACGGGGAGAACATGCAAACTCCACACAGAAAGCCTTCTGCCGGGAGTCGAACCAGCAACCTTCTTGCTGTGAGGCAACACTTACCCACCGTGCTGCCCGAGAGTCATACTGCATTAATTTGAAAATGGTAAAATTTGAAGTTTTGGTAGTTGCAGACATCTTACTTTTAAGATGAACTCAGTTTGACCTCTCATTAGTAATCAATTTGCTTTTAGTTCAGCCTATATGACAATCACTAACATAAATTTGTCGGGAGTGAGAACTACATGAGCTTTGTTCAGCAGCTTAAGAAGTCCCAAATCTGTCTTCCTGTTCGTCACACTGAACAACTTCAATCAACAGATGCAGTGGTACGCAAGCAGCAGTAAATGTACTTTTGTTAGAGGAAATACTGATTATTTAAAAGTACAGATTTGACCCAAGTCAAAGTTTAAAAAATAAAGAAAGCACTATGAAGTATACTTTAAATGAAGTATAACGTTAAAAAAAAAGTAAATTACTTGTTTTCCATGTTAGAGCAGAAGTTCAGGTGTCTGAAGTGACTACCTGCTTAAAAACTATTTTAAGACAACCGTCTCTTTATTTGAGATTGCTTTGGTCAGGAATTTAAATAATTCAGTGAACTATTCAGTTTTGCAGGGTTTTCATATCTGGCTGGCTAAAAGTTCACCTTACCTCAAAAAAACAGCAGAAAATTTCCCCTCCACCAGAAAGGGATGCAGTGAGTCCTGGGGCTTGCCTGTTTCCAAGCAAGGATGGGGAAAAAAGTCAAAATTTGATAGGGAGGCCAAAGTGTGCTGCTTGTTTTTCCAGGTGTGTGAACTTGAGTTGTCCCCTTGGACCTGCCAAAACACTGTAGGGTGTTGGAAGACCACGACCCCCAAGAGTCGTGGATCAGTAGTTGTTGAGTTACGAGTCTGTCTAGGCTCCAAATGGACACGTGATGTCCACATTGGTATACCTTATTTGATCGTTATTGTGTTGGACGTGGACACAATCGACAAGTGTTTCCATTGTACGCTGTCTACTTCACGTACCGTTGGTTCAATGCTAAATTGTTCTCTTTCTTCATGAATTTAAATCTGTAGAAAAGGGACTTTTCAGTCAAAAAATTAAAAAAAACAATCTTCAACAAAAACCAGCAGTGGCTGAACCGCAGAACAGGGAAATGTAAATTGTTGTTTTGCAATTGGACTTATTCTCCTGCTTTGGAGAGTCATCACAGCGCAGCACCACAGTCCAGATTGTTTTGGCAAAGATTTTATGTCAGATGCCATACCTGATGCAACCCCTACAAAATTTTAATTTTGTCTTATCTGATAAACCTAAATATCATCATAACTCTGATACATCTCTGTCTCAACTGCGCCAGGCCAAAGGTGTGTGTGCTGGGCTCCAGAGAGCAGCTATGCATCAACCAGGAGGTCATGCGTCAGGAGAGCAACCACATTAAAGTAAGTTCTGACATGATTACAAAGGCTTCAATGTGCTTTTTTTTTCTTTCAATACATTAATCTCAGGATATTGTTGCACACTCGATGGATGAGTCAAGTGTTGCTTTTTTTAATTTTTTATTCTGTTAAGAGACAAATTAAATTTTCAGTCCGCCACTCTGCCGCGCTTCGTGCCTCATACAGCAGGACTGACTAATTCTAATCTACAACAAATGCACAAATAATATAAAATAAAATAATTACATACAATTTAATTAAACAAAAGCGACATAAGTCTGTTACGCGTTAGCATTCCAGAATGAGCAATAGTGCCCCGTGCTGGTCATTCCGTCCTTGCTAGCTCAAAATCATTAGCATCACCAACGAACTTAAAACGAGCACACAACCAACATTTAAACAACCCTCTAGCGAGTAAAAACAGCCCAAACTGTCTCACTAGCATTTCTACAGTATTCCCTGTTCCCACATTATTGCCCATTGTCCACTTTTACCTGTTAAGAGACAAATGAAAATTTCAGTCTGCCACTCTGCCACGCTTCGTGCCTCGTACAGCAGGACTGACTAATTCGGCAGACTCTATGTTTACACAGGTGGCGTGACTGCCTCCAAGTGGCCGGACGTAGGAACTGTACTATGCTCATCTGCTTACAGACTATGTATTTTAACCAAAACAATAACATTAACTGATAATATGAAATGAAACATTAAATGAATTTTCGGGGGGTGTCCTGTTCACTACTCCCACACTCTCCCCTCCAAAATAGAATGCCGTCCCGACATCCCGACATTATCAGTCCATTCGTTCTTGTGTGTTCCACAGTCCAAGTTAAAGCTAAGTAGGAGTCAGAAGATCACAAAGTCAATAAAGTGCAGAACTTCTTCCAAGAAGATCATATGACATGTATCTCCTGTTGATGTCATATCCACGCAGCAACCGTTATCGTGCACTATAACTGTCCACTGCTTCTTCCCTTACATACTGGGGTATCTGCACCATCTCTGAGTAAGGTTTCTTAACATAGCAATAACTTTCTATTAAAATAACACGTCGAGCGATACCAATAAGTAAAATAAATGTTTAACAGAGGTATTTAAAAACGAAGTATGTAAAAGAGTAGTAAAACTGGAACATTAAACTTCTGAACCTGCGTATTTACCTAACAGCTTAACTCTACTTTTATCTATATGACATCGTAGGTTGTCCTAATCTGTGGTAAGTAAACATTAGCTTTGGCTTTCTCAATCGGAAAGGATACTTTTTCTGCTGCCCAGAAGATGGACCGGGGTCTTCTTGGTCACCGCCTGCAGACTCAGATGACTGATGATCACCTTTATTGCTGTTTCTGTCATCGTCTCCGTCTTGGTCTTCCATGTCCCCCTCAGTTTGGTCCCCCTGTGGCTTGTCTTCCTCTCCAGCACTTGAGTGTCTCTCCACCTCCTCCTCGTCATCAATAGCAACTTCTTCTGCCAGCTCATACTGTCTTTCAGGAATATTGTGCTCCATGTGTAATCCAGTTATGTCTCTCCATTCATCCTCATCATCTGAGCTATGTTCTTGTGGTTGCTGTTTGCGTGTCTTTTTGTCACTTCTTTCCTTTTGTGCAGGTGGATCAACTTCCTCTCCAGATAGGAAGTCACAGGGAAGCAGGAGGTTTCTGTGCATTACCCTTGTTCGTCCCTTTCCATTTTCTGGCTTGATTTCATATACAGGACTGTCTTCATGTTTTCTTTGGGTCACCACATACACTTGGTCTTCCCAAAATGCTCTTAATTTTCCTGGACCACCTTTTTCATTCATGTTTCTCACCAACACTCTGGATCCAGGGTGTAGATCAGGACCATATGTTTTCTTGTCGTACAACACTTTTCCACGTTTGCTCTCTTTGGTTGCTGTTTCAGCGGCTAGTCTGTAAGCTTCATCCATTCGGCTTCTCCACTTCTCTGCATAGTCTCTGTGGGATGCCCTTTGGTCTTTTGCAGTAAGTCCGAACATTAAATCAATTGGGAGCCTGGGATTGCGGCCAAAGAGAAGAAAGTACGGTGCATAACCTGTGTGTTCACCGCGGGTGCAGTTATAAGGATGAACCACTTTTGCAAGGGATGCTTTCCAGTCTTCTTTTGCTCTCTCTGGAAGGCACCGTAACATGCTCAGGAGAGTTCTATTAAACCTCTCAACTTGGCCATTCCCCTGAGGGTGATATGGTGTAGTCCTAGATCCTTTCACTCCACTGTACTCCTCAAGCTTGGCGAACAGTTTGTTCTGAAACTCCCTCCCTTGATCATGATGGACTTTGGTGGGGAAGCCAAACTTTAACATGAAATCACCATAGAGCTTCTCAGCTGCTGTTTTTGCTGATTTGTCTCTGCAGGCATATGCTTGAGCAAATCGGGTGAAATGGTCCATTATGACCAGGATATACTCGTATCCACCCTTACACCTTTCCAGATGCAGGAAATCAATTGACACAAGTTCAAAGGGGTACGTTGTCGTTATGTTCGTGAGAGGGGCTCTGGTTGGCTTGTTTGGGCGCTTGTTCTTCAGGCAGCTGCATACTCGTGTTATGTGGTGCTCCACATCATGCTGCATATGGGGCCAGTAGAAGCGGTCTCGAATGAGAGCTAAAACCCTCTCCACACCTAAATGTCCCATTTCCTCATGTAACTCCTTGTAGACAAGGCTGTGGTATTTCTTAGGAAGAACAAGCTGCATTCGGTTAGTTGTTTTCTGGCACAGCAGCCCATCTTCATTGATGTGAAGCTTTTGTTTTTCTCGTGCCAGAGCAACTAGATCTGTTTTATTTTTGGTGAGCTTCCCAAGCTTTGGCCAATGACCTGAAGACACATACTTAAACACCTGACCAATAACAGGATCTTCACACTGTGACTCTCTGAGAGCAGTTTGGGACAGCCTTTTTCCTGTTGTCATCTGTTCTTCCTCTTCACCCACTATAGCAGAAGAGATTGTGAATGGGCAGAGCCAAGGATCATTACTTTTAGCACTCACCGACAGAGCCTGTGTCACACATCTTGAGCCACTGCCTGCGTGCAACTCTCCATCTATCTCTCCATGTCCAGAGGCATACGCGATAGTCCATCTGCGTCACAATTGGTTCTTCCGGGTCGATACTTGACCGTGAATTGGAAGTCTGCAAGTTCTGCGACCCAGCGGTGGGTGGTTGCATTTAACTTGGCAGTGGTGAGCACATATGTAAGGGGGTTGTTATCTGTGTAAACAACAAATGGAGGTGAGTAATACAAATAGTCCCTAAAACGCTCACATATGGCCCATTTGAGGGCCAGAAACTCCAACTTTCCTGAGTGCAGGTGATAATTTTTCTCTGGGGCGGTTCGAGTTCTGGACCCGTAAGCAATCACACGCAATTTCTCCTGCTGCCTCTGCTACAGTACTGCACCTAGACCCTCCTGCGATGCATCACAGTGCAAGAGAAATGGGTGCTCAAAGTCTGGATAACCCAGAATTGGTGGTTGTGACAGTAAATCAATGAGTTTGTGGAGGACTAGTTTGTGTTCAGCTGTCCACACCAAAGGATGTGAAGCAAGGAGCTGGCCATTTTTGGTCAGTTTTCTATTCCTCTTTTGTGTGTTTGCCTTTTGAGACATTGTCTTTTGCCAGTAGATCATATAGCGGACTGGCTATGCGTGAGAAGTTAGGGATATAACTTCTGTAATAGGAGACAAATCCCAGCAGCTTTCTCACCTCTCCAACTGTGGTTGGTGTCTTCTCCTTGAGCGTTTGGACAGGAGCAATGTCTGCAGGGTCCGTTGTATATCCATCCTTGGTGACCATCCTGCCCAGAAATCGCACCTGGTTCTTGAAGAGCTCACATTTTCTGGGGGTAAGCTTCACTCCATGAGTCTCATAGCGCTGTAAGACACTTTTAAAATCATTTATGTGTTCACTGAATGTTTTTGAGTGGACCAGGTTGTCATCCAGATAAGGCAAGCAGATCTCATCTCGTAGCCCCACCAAACACTCTTCCATGGACCTCTGGAACTCAGCTGGAGCGGATGATAGCCCAAAGGGGATTCTCACCCATTCGTATAGTCCCCATGGGGGGATGAATGCTGTGAATGGACAACTTGATTCCTCTAGAAAGCCCTGGTGGTAGGCCTTTCCTTGGTCGAACACCGAAAACCAGGAACTTCCTGTTAATGTATTGAGCATATCCTGTATGCGAGGTATGGGATGGTGGTCTGGGATAGACTTCCTGTTTAACTCCCTATAGTCACAGCAAAGGCGGAGACTGCCGTCTTTTTCCCTCATGCATACAATGGGACTGGAGTAAGGTAATTTAGATTTGGTGATCCAGCCTGTTTAATATATCTTCCAAATTATCTTTAACTTCTTTATGGAGTGGTTTTGGTACAGAGATGTAGGTCTGACGTACTGGTACGGGGTCACTAAGATGGATCTTTAGCTGCAGGGATGGAATAGTTCCCACATCTGTGTCATCCCGAGCAAAGACATTACTCATTTCTCTCAGCATTTGTCTCACTCTGGGCTGTTGAGATGGGTCAAGATGATCAAGGGGAACTGGGGGGTCCCATGCACTTTCATTTTGTTTGTGACTTGTGTTTTGTTGTTCTGTTGTCTGTTTTTCCATAGTTTGTTTAATTACTTCCGTCTGCATAATTTCTGTGGCTTTTGTGTTTGCCGGATATACTACTTTCACAGCCTGAGTTAGTTCCATTATAGTCCGTGGAAATAAGGTGATATTGTGAGCTGTGCAGTTTGTGATGGGCAGGGTGACATTGGACCGTGTTCCACGCTGCAGTCGCATCACACTCTTGAATCTTTAAGCCCTCAGGTAAGTGCACATGAGAACTTGGCTCAAAAAGGACATCTTGTTGTTCTGGGAGGGGGCCTGTTCTCACATTATACTTAACAGTTTTTGTTTGACCTGCAGGAATAGTAATCAGTTCTTTCCCTATTTTTACAGTACCTTCCCTTAGCTCTTCTTTAGTGCTCATCAATTTTAAGAACACGTCTGTTTTTTTTAGTCAAAAGAGAAAGCTGCACAGACAGCATTCCTCACAACACGTAGTGCATATATCCCTTTATCCAACAGGCACTTGATTACATTAAAACCAATAATGGGGTCTTCTGCAATGCCCTCTTGGTCTGTCACTAACACT
>JAOWBL010003245.1:0-12538 GCA_028564865.1 Zenarchopterus dispar | reverse complement strand
CACACACACACATATATATATATAATATACATGTATATATATATATATACATACATACATATATACACATATATAGATAGATAGATAGATAGATACATTCCCACACATACGTATATACACACATACATAGTGAACATAGTGATATGCATACACACACACACAAACATGACTACTTCTACCCACTACTCTATGATGTTAATAATCATTGACACAACTGCACACATCATTTATCAACTTCTCATGACTGAGTGCTGCAGGCAGTGATAGCTCAGAATCCCTTTCTCACGTACACACACACGCGCGAGCACACACACTTACACACACATACGTACACTTCAAGTAAAATCCCTTTTGTTTACCTTGAAATTCATTGCAGAGTGACTCCTGAAGGCACAAGTGTATGAGTAGGTGTCTCTATGTGCCACAGTGTGTCCATTCATTACAGGCTGTACTTCAGTTTATTCTTTAATATATTATTGTTAAGCCACAGAGAGGTTGCTCTTAGTGGCTTATTTCTGACTGTTGTTGCAAAATACATTTTCACTGTTTATTTCTTTTCTTTATAATGTGATCCCATAAAACCAGTTACCCCTATAAAATGGGATAAATTTTATATATGTCTTTTTACATTAAATCACTTTTGTTTCTCCAAGTTTTTCTAAAATCTGAGCTGGATTTGTTGAAAATACATTAAAAAAATTCTCAACTTCTGTTAAATACCAACATTTTACCTTCATGCTTTGGCAAGTTTTTTTTTCCCTATTGGAAAGAATTTCCTATCATACATTTTTGAAAACTGTTAATACTTAAAAGAACATCAAAAGTCATAAATATGTAACAATGAAGTATTTTGAGGGTACTGGGAAAGAAAAGACTCATGAAAGTTTTACGAAAGAAGTGGCAATATAAAACAAGTGATAGTTTTTTTCAGGTGAAGAAACAAAAATAACTCAATAGTCTCAAGAGGAAAAACTGAGGTTATAGCTGACATATGTATTAGTATTAATTAAATGTGGCTTTTTTTCAGATATATTCACGGTGGTAGAAATTTTGAACATTCTTTTAAGAGTTAAAGTCATTCAAATATACAGTCAGATTCTTAGGGTATAGTCTCATTTCACTCAAGATGCAAGTATTGGTTTTAGTTTTAGATATATTGCACTGTAAACCCTCTTGGTGAAAATACAGGAAAAGCAAAAGGAGAGCTGAAGAGTGGTGGAAGCTGAAGAAGGAAGGCTGCTGTGTGAGCTCCAGGGAAGGTTGAAACAGACTGAGTAATAGTGAAGAACTGCCAGATGACTTGACAACTACAGCAAATGCAACAAGCAAGACAAGTAGGAAGATGTTTGGTATTTCACAGAAGGCGGAAAATAGGAGAGTTGGTGATGGAATGATGAGGTTCAGATGATTATCCATAGGAAAAGACTAGCAAAAAAGAAGTTGGATTGGAAGACAGGTGAAGAAAAAGTAGGTTAGAGTACAAAGTCATGTAATGCAAAGCAAAGAGAGAGAGATTGGAAAAGACTAAATGGGAGGCTTAAGATGAATTGTATGGCATTCTGAACACTAAGGAAGGAGAGATGTTTTAATACCAATTTATGAGACAGAGATATTGGGACAGAGCAAGTCAGGATAAATGAGGGAAAAAAGATGGACTCATAAACAAGGACAGGTTGAAGGCATGATGAAAAGTGTAGCAGCAAGAGCAAAGTGGAAGGTTTACAAGAAGATAGTGATATCTCTGGTTTGGAGACATTGCACCTAACCAAGAGACAGGAAAAAGATGGAGGTCATAGATCTGAAAATGTGCAGATTTTCTTTTGGAGTGATGAGGATGGATAATATTAACAAGTACATCAGAGCAACAATCAGAGTTAGTCTTTGGGATAATGTAAGAAAGATCACTCTGAGAGGGTTTGGACATGGACACATTGTTAGAAGAATGTTGACAATGGAGTTGCAAAGCAGGAATAAAAGAGGAAAACCAAAAAGAAAATTGTGGTGAAAGAGGTGAAATAAGTAGCAGAAGAGACTAGGAAAAAGTGGGCAGTTGTTCTGCCTTCATAACAGACACAACTGTTACCGAAAATATCAAAATTTGAAGAACATGGGCCTCCTATTAAACTGCTGTGGCTTGGTGTGAGAGGAAGATGCAGAAGACAGTGTCAGATGGAAACAGGGATCCATTGTGGCAATGCCCAACAGGAAAAGCTGAAAGAAGAAGCACTGAGAGCCCTGTATTTGTTTTCCCTGACACCCTTTACCCCTTCCCACTACAATCTTCTATGATTACTATCCCTCCTCCCTTCAGAGCCCAACAGGGCATACACAGGCATTGTGGCAAAATTTGAGGGTGGGCTTTCCTGGTGCTTAGAATTGTCCTTTGTGCTTTTGTCATACAATATATAATTAATATAAATTTCTTACCACACTAGGTACACAAGAAAGCCAGTTTTATTAGTCTTGACACAGCTTTGACACAATCCGTCAGAGATAATGGATGGCAATTTTGCTAACAGTGACAATTTTAAATCCTTTGCATAAGCAATGAGCTGCCTGTTGCTTTTGAATTCTGTTCATTAGAAATGAAGGCACCCAGGGTAATATTCAATTCAATTTAAAAAAATCAATTCAAAACTACTTTATTAATCCCCAAAGGGAAATTAAGTGTTGCAGGAGTTTTCATGATTTAAGTTTTTCAAAGAATCACTGTAGAGGTGTATTTATCTGGGCAAGAAGGATCTCCTGTAGCAGTCTGGGTTGCAGCTGATCTGAAAAAAGCTCTGACTGAAGACACTGTTGCTGATTCACTGTATTGTAAAGGGAATGCTCAGGGTTGTCCATGATCTTCTTCAGCTTATTAACTTTCCTCCTTTGTAATCAGGTCCAGAAGCTTAGAGCCAGCCTTCTTTATGTGTTTGTCCAGTTTTTTTTTTAAGTCACAGGCTCTGCAGATGAGATTGCACTCTCAATGACAGACTTATAGAGGCTTATTCAACATTTTGCTGCAAACTCTGAAGGACCTAAGCTTACTTAAGAAGTAAAGTCTGCTCTGTCATGAACATCAGTCTAACAAGACAGCTTCACTTGGACAGTTTGTCGCTGATGTTTAGACAGATGCTCATGTTTAAACCTAAGTGGTTCAACTTTTCTCAACTTTGGACACAATAAATTCATCTAAAAGTGAAGGAACATCCCCACAATTTCATTAACCAGCACTTGACATCACCCTATTCAAAGTCAGTGAACACCAACACTATTGGGAAATTATTGCATTAGCAAGATAGTAGAGCTGTGCTGTAGTTTTCCCCTGTCCAGTAACAACTTCAGGTCCCACCAGGAGTGCTTCAGAAGCCAGGTGCTCCCAAGTGCTGCCTTTTTGATTTCATGACATTATGAGTTTACTGGAAGGTTTTGTTATTTGAGAATCATACATTAATCTACTACTGATTACTGACCTTTATTTCACAATCAAGAGACATTTTAGTGTTTTAGATGTTACATCAGGGGTTCCACAAGGTTCTGTATAGGGTCCACTTTTATTTACTATTTATGTCAACAACTTGGGTATTTCAAATACAGAATTCCATTTTTATGCAGATGATACTGTGGTTTACTGTTGTGGTGCTACTCTTGTTCAAGCTGTCACATATTTGAGCATACTAATTTCAAATCAAGCAGTTCTGACTGCTTGATTTGAAATTAGTGCTGAATGACATTAGAACTAAACCTATGTTGTTTTATAATGCTAGGAGACTCTCCTTCCAACATAGGTTTAAAACCCCACAGGGCAGTCACATTGAGTTTGTGACTAAATACAAGTATTTAGGGAATTTAAGTGATGAACATTTAATTTATTGAAAACCTTGTTAAGAAACTTAAGCTTAAGACGGGCTTTTATGATAGGAATAAACCCTGTTTCTTTTGTCATGCCAGAAAAAAAGCTAGTTAAAGCTACTTTCCTCTCTTTGATTGACTATGGCGACCTGCTGTATATGCACATCTCTGTTCAGTCCTTGCACCCTCTGGACACTGTGTACCACAGTGTTTTAAGGTTTGTGACCAGCTGCAAAGTTCTCACTTACCACTGCACAGAATTCAGTAGTTTTCCCTATCCATATCCAGACTTTCAAATCGGTATTATTTATCAATAAATCTATTCTTGGTCTGCTTCCCTCTTACCTTTGTGATTATATTTTATTAAAGTCAATTAACTATTGTCTGTGCTCTAATGATTTCCTTTTACTGACAGTCTGCAAAGCTCACTTGACAAAAAAAGCTTTGGTATTCTCTGCCCCTGCAGCCTGCAACAGCTTAGACTGACTTAAGATTGCATGAGCTGGTCCCAGTTAGAGCTTTTAAAAGTATTTTCAAGAACTTGGAGGCTGACTCAATAGTTATAATTGCTAGTCCAGCTACCGTTGCATTATTCATTCTTTTGCCCTTTTAGAACTATGATATTTTATATTTTTTATACTGTACTTTATATTGTATATTCTTGAGTGGTTATTCTAATGGTTGTGATTATTGTTGGGATTTATGCCTATAATGGAATATGGACTGCTGCAGTCTTGACCAGAGCTCCCTCGAAAAAGAGAACTTGTAACTGTAAATGGGATTTCCTTGGTAAAATTAAAATAAAGGTTATAATAATAATAATAACATTTTCCTGTATGATTATGGTCCCCCCCAAAAAAGAAAGAGAAAACTGAGGCCTGAAATAGCAGCAGTAAATGTGAAATAGATTACTGCAAAGCTTTGTATCTGAAAAGGAAAGATTTGAGCGATGTAAACTTGTTTGGAACTGCACGACAGACTGGAAGAATCAGATACAACAAATATTGTATATCATAACAATGAAGTGCAGACATAAATAAAATTAATCATTTATGGTGAGAAACAGACTGAGAAAGATGTCTGTAAATCTTCGCTTGTTCTTGTGAGATCTTCAGTCTCATGTTAGATGATTATGTATTCTGTGCTGTTCAGTATCATTTGCGATCTGATCTCTGGCTGTCGAAACACAGAAAGTGGCACACACATTATAAATTAATATTAATAGCTATTCCAAGATGTATACGTACTTATTTAACCACTAACACTGAGTATACACTACCAGTCAAAAGTCTGGATGCACTGTTCCTTTCATTTAACGAGGAAGGGTGTCCAAACTTTTGATTGGCAGTGTGTACAGAGTGTGGATGTTGATGTGGGTCAGCATTGTTGAATAGACCATAACACCCACATTTTACAGAAATTGGTGGTCTTTGTATTGTTTTATTGAAATTTCACAGAAATGCTTACCACATATATTCACTGACTTGTACTGAAAGAATGTCATGCAGATGAGTTTTATTTTTAATGCATTACAATTCATGAAAAAGGAAAAAATGTGAGTATTTAAGTTTCTCTTTGTTTTTACAGTTCCCCCTCCTTTGTTTTCCATCTCTCTCTAATGGAAGTATTTAGCATGTGTAGCATGCAAGTAGTGCGGAGAAGCGTTGATGCTGAATTCAATTAGTCAAGTCTGCCTGCCTGGGAACAAATGAACCACCAAAGCCTCTATCTCTAATAAACAGCGAGAAAGACAAAAGCCTGAAAAAAGGATAGAGGTTAATGACCAAATCTTAAGCACTGAATTGATTTTTTTATTTGCTGCACTGATAGGTTTCCATATAAGGTGGAGTCTTAGCAAGACTGCTGGCTACTTTGGAAATTCTTAATTCTCTTTGCATCTCCCTCTTCTCTCTTGCTCACTGCCTTTCTTTCACTTTCCTGTGCTTAATATTTGCTTCTTGCTGCTTTCTTTCCCTAACGCTTTCCTCTTTCAGCCTTTTTTTTTCTAAATTAAGTGATGATTCATTATAGATATATGTGCACTTAGTGATTCACATATTTCAGCTTTCATCAGGCTGGATGTTGAGTGACATCATCTGGAGAAAACTTACAACATAGTATTCATTTGCAAGAAAGCAAAAGTCAGAGACAAATATTAATTCAGCATTAGAACATAAATATACTTACCAATGGAACTTAACTACATATGGGCAATGGTTTTGTTTTTCTATATTTATGGGGTCCATGCATGTGTAGAGAGCTGATCGAAAGTCTTTACATAAAACCTTAGAGATGAAATAGGGTCCACTTTCCTTTTTCATATGACAGCTAACTAAACCCGTCTTGCGTTACATATTACACCACAACAGGATATGTTTAATGAAATCCAAAAGTGAACATCCCAAAAAGTTCACACCCAGGCTGAACTATGTAAAGTTTAGTGAAACTTTAAAAAAATCAGAGCTACACTTTGGCAGGTACTGCGGTTTAGGAGGAAGCTCAGAGGAGACAGGGTCTTTTCTATTACTGCTCCCCAACCATAGAATAAAAACCTGCTCTCACACATAGAAGAAGCCCTTTCACTGTCCACTTTTAAAACCTGTGTTAAAAACTATTTTAATTCTTTGGCTTTGAAACCTCAGTGAGACTTAGTTTCTTTATTTAATCTGAATTATTTTAATCTATTTTATTGTGGTGAATTTAAATTGCTGTTATGTCAAGTTTTTTTTATATCTGATGTTTTTATCTGTTTCATATTTATTATAGTCTCTTTTAGTTCTTACTTCTCAACTATGTGTATAACTTTGTCTTAGCTGTGTTTTTTTTCAAGTGTTTTTTTTTAAATAAAGTTGGTATGGTGTGGTATGTTTAAAATCAATACAATGTTAAACCCCAAATAGTTATTAAAGTAGTGACAGCTAGACATTGCCTATACCACCTGTCAATCAAAAGACTGTGCCCTTAATTATACATATGTTTGTTGCTTTACATTATTTTACCAGATGCAGTACATACATATATATATATATATAAACCAGGCTGTAAATATGCTTATTTCCGCTGAAAAATTGGACATTTTCATGTGTTGATCAAGAGACTTACTTGCTTTTGGAGTCATCCTCTAGGGGTGAGTTGAGGAGCTTCAACTTTTGTCACTTTCATATTGGACTCTTACTGGAAGTTGGAATGTTATTCTTTAATATAGCTAAGCTAAGTTGAATCCAACAAGGCCACATGGATGAAAGGCCTGGCCACCCAGCGAGTCCAGCCCCCATGCCTGGATTCAGCATAGGACCACAGTATCCCATCACCAGGGGAGAAACTTTGCATTCACTGAGTTGACTTGTCCTTAAGTATATATTTGAACTGCTCATTCTCTAAGTCTAAGGTAATAAAAACATCTTCCTAAATGCATTTAATGTATGCATATTATATTGTATAACCAAGACTCAAACATTTTACAAAGAAAGGCGTGGATGGGTTTCCTAATCTGCAGTGACTGGCAGGGAAACTCCTTCAATATTAGACATACAGGTCACGTTGCTCATCACAGAGACAATGTTCATGAAATGACACTAATGGCGATGACAAAACACCACCACCTCCCTCGTGAATGTACAAAAGTAAATTACTAGAAAACCAACTAATATTTTTAACAACATATACGCTATTGTGTTTTCTACTTCGCTCGTGCAGTTATTTTCTTATGCAGCTCTGTTTCAGTTGCAGTTGATAAGCTGTAAAGTCACATTCTAAAAGGGACCATGTCTTGTAGATTGACACTGCTTTGTTCACTGATCTTATTGAAAACACTTTGTGTAGTGACCTCCATAATATCTTCATTTATTTCCTCAGGTGGCATAAAAGTGCAATACAAATTGTGCTGAAAACGTCAACATAATGTCACAACATTAGACAGTTTATCTAAAGGATTTAAACCTTAACAGCACGAAAAAAGCATGGATATGCTAAGAAAATGTCAAGTTTATATGTAAATATAGGAACTATTATGATCCTTCTGCACTGAAGCAACGTCATTTACAAAAATAATGTGCATTAAGTATTTAACCTCCAGAAATTACTTATTTATATGTTGTTGAGATATTAATAATATTGTTAATGTACAAGCTATTTTTGGTCTGGACCACATCCAAATGTTGTTTTTATGACACTTTTGATGGGCTGAAAGAAGGATCATGAACAGCAAATGTCCCCTAAACTAAGTTAAATAAAGGAGTGAGCAGCTCCAGTGGAGGCACTTTGGTCAATAAAACCCATAGCAGTGTATGTAGGAGCCTTATACCAAACCGTAATACTGTTGCTTGAAATACCTGGCTAAGACATGTCTTAGTGCAACCTACGTTCAGAACAATATGTGCCTGTGATTTTCCAGGTTTTTTAATATATAAATCTTGCGTTTACAAAAAGAAAATTATTTCTTCTATGAAATACCCTTAAATGCATTCTTATCTCTCCTTGTACTTTTAGCCTTAATGTATTAAAAAAACAATTTATATTCTGTGTTGGCAACTTTACAAAATTTATGCTTCTTTAGCAGGTGTTTTAGGAGATAATTAAAACTTCTCTTGTATCTCATGGTTATGTATTTCTTACCTCTCTCTTTTGCTGGATTCTGTTATTCCCTATGGTTAAAGATACAACCACTAAAATTCCTTTACTAATGTATTTTCTGTTTTCATTGTTCTCTATTCTTCCATATGTCTGTCTTTTAAATTTTAATGACTATCCAATAAACTAATTTAACTTCTTCTTAAATCGCTATAATTGCTATAACACTATAAAGCTTTAGTCTCTTCACAGTTATTTGCCTACTTTCTTACTTACTATTTTACTTTCCCTCAATGCCTTTGATCCTGCACTCATATCTAAGTTGAAAAAAAAGTGTATATGGAACATACATAATAAGAAATAACAATTTAAACCACAGGCTATATAAGAACAACTGGACAAACCCCCTGTGATGTCACCCAGGTTTTCTGAGGAGTGCTTTTGAAGCCTTTTTTACTGCAGGATGCCATTCTGCAGATGGGCAGAAAATGCTAACCTTCATACTGACTGGATTACCCCAGTATTAGTCCAGATACCACAAGTTAGCTATATTTACTGGTTGGCTTATGCTAACCTAGGCTATTTAAGATTACTTTGTTTTTATTCTGATCTTTTTATTCTGACTATCAGAGCCTCACTGGAATTTTTCATTTCTCACTCTGCTGCTTGTGGATATAGACTTGTTGTCCCTGAATTTCGGGGCCAGCTGTGATAAAACTCTGGGGGACTGAAAAGGTGCCATAATTTAGCTTTGGCTTATGAAAGGTCCACTTGATCAGAGTTCTGCCTGTTGTCAATACTCATATCAAATACTGATCTGGTGGAAACGTCAGATATGAGAATGGATTGACAGGTTTGATCAGAACGAATGCAAGATAACAATTAGTATGAGCTAAAACAGGTAACTTGCATTAACCAAGCGAAGGTGGCCATGTTTTTCCAGCTGACTTATGGGCTTGCTTATCTGCCCATTTGCAACGTGGCGCTGTGGAATATTCGGAAAAGAGTGATGTCACAGAGGGTTTGTCCACTTCTGCTTATGCACTCTATAGTTTTACCTAATGTGTTCATTGTAAATTATTTTGCAATGCTGTTGTGAAATTGTCAAGTTTGGCAGTGGTGAAAAACCCAAATGTAAGTTTAAAAGAAAGAACATGAAGCACAAATCAAAAAATGCTCCAGAGGCAAGAAACAACACCCCACCCCCCCCACACCCCCCCCCAAAAAAAAAAAAAAAAAAAAAAAAAACGGGGCAAGGGAAGCAAAAAAACTGAACTGGATGGACATGGGAGAAATCAACAACATTTTGATAAGAACCAAAAGAAACACAGGAGTACATAAACTGAGGCAAACAATGACTATGAAATACAGGGGTGTGGCAAATTGGAATCTCATGTGAAACAAGAAAAGGAAATCAAACAAAACAGAAGGCACAAAAGATAAGGGTTAACTAAATAAAATGTTCTTCCTGGCTTTCTCGCTGCAGACCTCTGATCCTCAATGATTGGAACTCTTCAGAAAGCAACCAGGCAGTTAATCCTCTGCTGATGACCATGATTAAGTGGCGTTAGATATTCCATTACATGTTCTGTCATTTTACTTTGAACTCTTGGTTTCTGGCCATCTTCCTCTTCAAACATGTCTTTCATCCAGTCTTCCCAGGCACAGTCAGTTCTAACAGGACAACTTGTGATGACAATTTTAAGACAAGAAAAAAGTGGTTCTAACAAAGATTTAAGTGACAAATGAATTAGCATATTAGCCTCATCATACCTAAATTATCTGAGGAGCATTTTAATTATATTATTCAGCCCAGTTCTTTTTTTCTTGTTTTTCCTCCCATGTTCACCACATCACATTAGCAAACAGTCTTCCTCATTCACAGCAGAACTTGTTTGAGACTTCCAAGTTTCCCTGCATCATTGTGGTCACAGCAAGCACTTTACATTGAAAATAATGTTTGATTTTCCTCCACTTAAAAGAGTTGTAAAATGTTGCTCTGAAATAATTTTTGGTTGTCATCAGTTCCCTGCAATTTAAAAAGCTTCAGATATCTATTCTTCTATGTTTAGCATCAAAGTCTAAAGAACATTGTGTCAGACTTGGCTTGCTGGTTCTTTTAGTAGAACAGGAGATGGTCTTCAGAGTAGAGACCAGAAAAGCAGTGAAATGAAGGACAAAAAAAAGAAATGGACTCCAGTTATGTAACACACAGGAACCTTTCTCTGACTTTCATGTAATTATTTTTGTTCTTTACAAACTTCCACATCTGGTACCAAGCTCAATGCACACACCACTATATTTCCTCTCCTTTACAAATCTCTACCTCTTGTGCAGCTGTCAAATAACTTTTATCATGCCATGATAAACCTAATTTTTGCTTTGACTTTTTCCTCCCCAAGCTTTGTGTCTTTCTACCTCTCTCCCTTCTGTCTTGTTTTCATTTCTTTTTTTTTTTTGCTCCAGGGTCTCTGCTTCCTATACTTCCCCCCTTCCTTCCTCTCTCTGCCCCTGTCCATTTTTTACCTACTCACCATCCTTCCTGTTTTTCCTCACTTAGCTTTCTCTTTTGTTTTACCAGTAAAGGTGCTGCACATTTCATCTGCCAAGAAGGGCTTTCTTACCGGTGGCATGTTCTCCATATCAAAGGCAGTGATCAGATGATAAGGAAGCCTAAATCAAGCAAGGCTTCTTTCAGAGAACCAAAGGCAAAAAAATCCATAAATTGTAAGCATGCATGTAGAGAAGTACAAATCCAGATGTGGATAGGTTGACACACTACAACGTTTCTGTCTTTTTTTCTGCATAAGTCTGCATGACACTTTCCTTGAGGATAGGACAAGTAAATGTTTAGAAATCTTGGTTCCAAAGCAGTCAGGGTTCAGATAAACAAACAATGTATACTGCACATATTAAATGAAAAAAGGCATCTATCTTTTCTTGTACAGAAACTGGGTTTCATAAAGCACAAACCTGCAGGTGGTGTGGGCAGTGAATAATATCCAGTTTTTGCCATTACTTCTCAGTTGACAACGTTAAGGGGAAAATAATGACCATAATTTAGACCTTTAAGAAAATATGGTAAATATTCAATCATTGTGGTTTAGGTGTTATTGTTGTATTAACCACAAATTCACAATATGCCATAAAAGAATATCTGCCTTAGTGAAAGGGAACCACTAAAATGATGTTTCAGATATGAGTTTTGATATGGTACAAACATTTGTTTCCTTTTTCTGTAGTTGCAGTCAGCCATGCCGCTAGAGCTCCTAAACAGTGAAGTATCTTAATGAGTAAGAGACTGTCTGCAGTAAAATTTAACACAGACAATAATGATGCTGCGTTGACACGTGCTACTGTAATGTCTTTGTCAATCCCCTGACTTTTTTTTATGGCACTTCTAGGAACTCGTTAAATACTAGGATTGAATGGAATGAAGTGCCTGTTTTAGCTCATCCGACCCACAAAAAAGGTTTATTTATTTGTGTAAACCAGCCTTTCAGCACTTTCATTTTCATGACATGCCATGCAAAAGTTAGTTTCCTCTTTTGAATCTTGTGAACAAAAACATAATGAAAACTATCCAACCTTAGTGTATCTTGTAATTTGGCAAATAAAACCTCAAATAAATGACATAACTGTTTTTTGTTTTTTTTTTGTTAGTAAAAAAAAAAAAATTAAATACATGAATGGTGGAAGATTGAACAGACTGGCAAGGAAGGCTGGATCTGTGGTCACAGAGGCGTTTTCAGCACCAGGCTGTAGTCTCTGACCTGCTGCAGTTGGAGGAACTCTTTTGTGCCATATTGCAAATAACTATCTCACTGCACTATACTGTATTACTTTGCATATATCTCTTTAAATCTGTAACTCCTGAATCCCTTACTAACCTGTTTTTATACTAACTTGCCTTTTTCTTGTATTTATGTAGCTGTTGAGAACTTAAATTGCCCTCAGGATGAATAAAACATCTCTCTCCCTCTCTCTCTCTCTCTGTGTGGGAGAGTGTACATATACACACATATATATATATCTATATATATCTATATATATATATATATATATATATATATATATATATACATATACATATATACATACATACATACACACACACACATACACATATACA
>JAOWBL010003244.1:0-12538 GCA_028564865.1 Zenarchopterus dispar | reverse complement strand
AGACTCCTGGCTGGGAATTGAACCAGGAACCTTCTTGCTGTGAGGCAACAGTGCTAACCACTAAGCCACCATGCTGCTCTGTTCTAGTTCATTACAGAGAATAAATATATGGTTTAATTATTTTTAATCTGTTTTTGAGTGCTAAAATGTTTTTAGGTTCATGCGACCCAGGTTGATTCTTTTAATCGCCTCAATCCACAGTCTTTATCTGCTCTTGGCAAAGTGATGTTTTCCCCTCGGAATATTAAAGGATTTCCATTCATCTTTCTTTCCAGTTGGTACCATTAAATACCTTATTATTCTTGTCTTAAGGATTTGACTTTGCCAAATAAACTCTAATTTCTGCCACCTAGATACATAGCAACTCCGTGACAGATTTTGACAGAAACCCGTCTATGGGAAATCATCATAAGAGGTACAAATGTGCAATATTGTGTACATGTATTTGTCAAGCTCTTAAGAAATCTGAAATTTAATTTTAGCTTCCGCACACGTTTTCTTTTGCTTTCTTTGAAATAAAAAGTTATATTAGAATGGCAGAATTAAACTGTGACCACACTAGCACTACTCCTGCTTTTTCATAAATTGAATTAAAAGAGCTAAATTAACCCTTTGAGACTTCATCCACAGGTTTCCTGCAGTGCGCTTTTAAAGCCCCTTTTTTTGGGAACTCTAAGAGATGCCATGTTGGCAACACCTGACTCTGCTCAACCCCAGTCAATCCAAAAAATATGAAAATGGATTGAATTAACAAGTTTGACAGCTGGTTGGAAGACATCCACCTACCCTCAGTTACCACACGCTACCTGTTTTAGCTTAGCTCACGTTCATCTGTGATGCTAACTACCATTACCTCACATTCATTCTGATCCAGTCTATCCATTCATCCTCATTTCAGATATTCCAACGCAAGCCTGATCTGAAACTAGGACTGCTGGAGGTCCAGCTGAGCTCCCTTCAACCCCTGCAGGTCAATCCAGAGCTGGTTGCCAATGATCTGCTTGTGGAGATCTGGCTAGGAGAGACCTGAACAGTTTTGTCCAGGGTGTAAATATATTTATTTCTGCTGAAAATTTTAACATTTTAATAAGGCAGTCACTGGAAATGGACTCACATTTGGAGCCAGCTGCTAATAGTCATTTAAAGAACTTCAGGTTTTGGGACTTTGTGTTGGTATCAGACAAACAAGTTGCTTCATATGCTAAGACAACTTGGGAGACTTGAAATATAAAAAGGCTTTTAATTTTTGAAGTTAATAGAAGAGCTTTTCTAGCTACATGATTTAACTTACTCTGCAAAAAACTGTCAGTCTCAAATACAGAAAGGTTTAAAAAAAATGACATGGATATTCCAGTTGTGGTGATCCAACAACTTGCCAGTAATACAAATTAAAATGGAAAAAAAAGTAGTAAAACATATTCTGTTACTTCTCTCTAGACTGGATTCATCTTCTTCTGACCACCCCGACTGTGCTGTTGAACCTGGGGAAAGGATCGTCATTGTCACTCTCCACATCAGACCATGGACGGAAATAGGAAGTGGCTTCCAGGCCTCGGAGCTGTACTATTGATATTCCTGAGTCACATGACTTCAGCGCTTGAAGTGCCTCTTGATCGTGAGTATCACCCTCATTGTTATAGCATTTACATGCAGTATTAATATGGGACAAGACACTTCACTTCTTTAACCTCCTAAGACCTGGTGCAATCTTTTTTCTTGTTGCTTTGGGCCCCCATTAAGAAAATAAATATTATGACATAGACAACAAAATGTGTGATGTCCACAAATGTGTACGTCAGGCCTTAGGAGGATAAACTGAGAAAATATGTCGCTCTGTGGGAAAGGAATATAAATTTAATCCAATGCTTACTTATTGTGGAGTAATAAATTGAGATTTCAGACCTTTCAGAGAAGGTCTCCTTTTATTTTCTCTGTGCATGTTTCCGCATGGTATGTTTTTCCCTTTTAACTTTCCATTTGTAAAATTTTGAAAAAAAAAACAAACAGTTTCTCTCAATATCAAAGATCCTGTGTGAAGTTTCATCATCTTCAGTGACTTTTCCTTCATTTCCCTCACAAAACACATACTTATCCAAAAAAGTTAGGAGATTTTTTCACTTGAACTTGCCATTTTTCCTCCTAAATACTAACATCTCCTCTCAATATTCTACTACTGTGGTACGGCTTGTCACGATGGACAAAAACAGCTAAAGTGCTGGAAGGATGTAAGTTGGCCCAAATTATGCCATGACTTCTGGTGTGGAGCTTTTGCTCTTGAAATGTGCAAAATTGTCTGTGTTTTCGTTTGATGTGCATGCAGTTATTTAACGCTGTGACCATATTAAGTGCTTTGCTTGGTTTGGAGTGCCGGTTCATAGATTTCAGTTCGAGTAACGCTCGGTCTTTATCTCAGAGTTGAGGTAGCTGATGTGCATTTGTTTGCAGTGTGTTTCACCTCCACAAATCTTGATTGCCAAGTCCTGCTGAAGTTGGATGCTTTGTTGCATGTTGTTTGCATAATTATACTTTGCTTTCATGCATAAGATATTATTTCTAAATTGTGCTCATATTTGTGTGTTAATTACACTTTTATTGTCTCTTCTTTAGTGCCTCAACCTCCAACCATAACGCAACAGTCCCCAAAGGATTACATCTTTGATCCACGGGAGAACATCGTCATCCACTGTGAGGCCAAGGGCAAGCCTCAGCCCAGGTGGGACTGCCACTCCAACACTTAATGAATGATTTACACCCTGTATTATGGTTCCTCATTGTCAAATTACAGCTGTGTTTTAGAGGGTAATTTAACCTGAAGCAGAGTGGAAATATAAAATCGCCATAGCAACTGTTGTCTTAGAGACAAGGCCCTACAGAAAGTTACCTGGAAGAGTGACTTAGATGCTGCTTAGATTTGTCTGCTGCCTCCAAGTCAAATGATTCAGGAGTTGAATCAAAGAAATCAGTTACTCTTTCACTAGTTTCTTTCTTGCTTCTGGCTTTCAAAGTGATATCCATTGATCTTGCTCACTGCAGCTTTTCTTGGACGAGAAATGGAACCCACTTCGATGTAGAGAAAGACTCCAAAGTCCTCATGAAGCCTGGCTCAGGAACTTTGGTCATTGACATAAGTGGGGAAAAGGCCGAGGCATACGAGGGAACGTATCAGTGCACAGCTCACAATGACCATGGCACCGCTGTATCTAATAACATTGTCATCAGACAGTCCAGTAAGACATCTCAAGATACTATATAAAACAATTTGTAAAGGTTTTTGGTTTTTCAAATCACCAGCTGTGATATGAACTGCCTAATCCGAAGTACAGCAAGTGTGAACAAATATTATCAACTTTGTGGCAAGTTCTGCAGCTCTTTAAATCCAAATGTTTGATTGTGACTCACAGGGTCCCCCTTGTGGTCAAAGGAGAGAAATGAGGCCATAGTGGTTCAGAAGGGGGTACCTCTGGTGTTGCCCTGCCAACCCCCTGCTGGGCTTCCCCCACCCGTCATCTTCTGGATGGATAACAGTGAGTAAATATAGATAGTACTGCATGCATTCAAAATATATAAGGCATCAGATACAAGAGAGAAAAAAAACAAGACTGATCTTTTTTTAACCTAGGTAAATTATTGAAAGCTGTGCCACATGTGCCCTCTAAACAATAGATGGCTTATTTAGGAAAGTAAAGAAAAAATGTAATTTTTTATCATTCTGTCTTTAGACTTTCAGAGGCTGCCTCTGGATAAACGGGTATCCCAGGCTCTGAATGGAGATCTGTACTTTTCCAACGTTCTCCCAAACGATACCAGGAGTGACTACATATGCTACGCTCGCTTCCCCTATACCCAGACCATCCAGCAGAAACAGCCCATTTCAGTCACAGTGCAGGACAGTAAGTCAAGACACTAGTTCATGCCGGAAAAAAGAAATAGTTGATTTTAAGACATTTTGTGACGTTAGATGTTTAGATCAGCTTTAGTGTGTTGCTATCTTGTGAAATCCGTGGTCCACATTTATACATGTATTTCCTTTTTACAAGCCATGTTTTACCTTTGTGATCAAATTTCCTGTGTTGCTTATATAAACTGAAGTAGGAATATATGATTTTTAGTTATTCCTTTGTCCTTCATTTCCTGAGTTTTTAAAAGGGCTTCAAGCTATGTTTGGTTTTACATTGGCCATTCAACAACTATATTAATGCAAAATACACACTATACACTCGCTGTGTGTTGAAATGTTGCAACAACACAGTATCAATCTAATCAAAAGTGTTGTAAAAGCAAATGCACTTGTTAATGCAGTAAAGGCCATTGTGAAATCATAATTATTTCCCAGTTTTGCATGCTTATGTTTTTCTATTGTATTACAGTGGAAACAATGAATGAGACTGTGGCTGCTTTATACAATATCACTGATTTCTATAGTGGTGAGTGCTGCTGGTTTGTTCCCGTAAACGCCCTGTCACTGTGAACCCTGCCCTGATTTTACTCCTTGGCATAAAACACCTTTAACTCAGTCTCTATCCCCTACTTTGTGATTATATTAACACACACTTCCCAGGTCCCTCCTTTTCATCACAGATTTAAGGTCCAAGGAGAGGAAATGTCAGCTGATTTGGATGCTATTCTGCCCTACAAAAGCAAAGTGCATAAACTCCATATTGGGTCTAAATCGAGTTACAGCATCAGTTCTGTCTTATAACAAAATTCACTTCTGTCCTTGTTCAGAGAAACAATAGTGTAAAAACTGCATAATCTACAAAATTCATACCAACAGAACCAACAAGTTGACTAACTTGTATGATAAATATGATAGTTACATCTTGTGGGAAAATAATGGTAAAATTAACACTGAAATGCAAATATCCAGCGTAGCGGAAAAAAGAAATATATATTTTTCCACTAACACTTTATAATTGGCCCTTTTTTATATATAGGAGTAGCATTTTTGTCATACTAATAATCTACTTTTTGGCTTGAATGTGTTCCTTTTTTTTTTTTTTTGAAAGTCACTATGGATAAAGGTAGCTCCTAAATGAAATGCAATGTAATGCAAAATATAAATTACATCTTTAACTTTACTCAGTTAATTTAAGTTACCCCCTGCTGCTAGCAAATTAGACCTTAGATGTTAGCCAACCTGCTAACTTGTAAACAATATCAATTCTGACGCTGTAATGACAATTTGGTTTAAAATTGAGTTGATGTTTCTTGATTTAGATGTCTCTTGAGGCTTGAGAGAATAACTAGTAACAGAGTTTACTCCTGAAAATGTTAAACCGAACAGAGGTTAGAGTTAGCTAAAGCTAGGTGGCTCCAGTATCCTTGTAATGATGGGTTAAAGTTAGCTAAAACTAGCTGCTGCCAGTAAGCTTGTATTAAGCAAATTTAGCTGTCTAGTGTATAAACTTTAAAGGTATTGTTTTTATTTTTGCTCTTTGAGTGGATATCTTTGTAGGGCAGTTTAGGACTAATACACAATTTCTAAGATGGCAAAATTACTAATGATTCTTTTCAGCCTACAATAACTCCAACTGATCTTCAGGGAAAACTAGCTAAGACCTAAGCTATCCATTCATCCATTAAGCTTTACTTGGTTATTCCTGGGTCATGGGGATCTGCTGAAGATTATCCCAGCTCTTATTGTGTGAAGGGGTACATGCTGGACAGGTTGCCAGTCCATCACAGGGTCACAAACAAGCATGCACACACACACACACACACACACACAAACACACACACACACACACACACACACACACACACACACAGACCTAGGAGCCAATTAAGGTGGTTTATGTACTCTGGATGGTTGTGCGAGGAGGTGCTTCTGGCATATCCAACCAGGGAGAGGCGCCAGAGCTAAAGAAGGACACAGATTTATCATTTTTTTAAGTGATCTGTACTGTTACGAGGTAGAAAACAAAACAATAATCTTTCTCTTACAGTGTGCCTCGGTTATCACACTCCCCTTCACAATCCTGTCTACCAACGCTGGCAAATCTTTCTTCATCAACCTTGTATATACATTTTGACTGCATCATCCCTTATGTTAAATGTCCTCTTGATGTTTTTACATCTTGAACTGGTCCATTGTAAACCTTGTGGCACAAAGTGTCTGCTCTTCTGGCCTGGCCTTGACTTTCTCACGCATCCTCTTGCATTCAGAAAGCCCAGAGGGGGAACGTCGCCCTGGTTTCATGTTGCCTCTTGGCGCCACCAGTACCAAGATGGTTTTGAGAGGGGAGACTTTGGAGCTTGAGTGCATTGCTGAGGGATTGTAAGTTGCCATTTCCTTTAGATACCCGAATTGTCTCATCTGAAGGGTTTATGTGTATTTATTCAGTATTAACTCTGTCAAATGGCTCAACAAGCTGTCATAAAACTTATCGTCATCCTTTTGGTGACACAGGCCTACTCCAGCTATCACCTGGGAGAAGGACAGGGGAAGCCTTCCAAGCACCAGGATATCCTTCCACAACTTCCAAAAAACACTGACGATTTCTGATGTGAATGAAGAGGATGCTGGAAACTACCGCTGTACAGCCACCAACAAGATGGGTTCTGTCCACCATATCATCAAGGTCACTGTCAAAGGTATGGTACACTAGCCAAGACGTAATGTAAAGCTGATCACATGGACTTCCCTTTTTGTTTGGTAACACTGAATTTGTGATTACTTTCCAGCTTTCTTTGGGGTATTTCTCTCACTTCTGAAAAGCAAACTCCACAGTTAGCTGCTGGTCCTTGTGGCCTCCCCTTTGACTTAATAAACTCTGTGTACTATTTCACCCGATGACTCCCTAGACAATGAGAATTCCAGCGTAAAATAATGCCGTACTGCTGACTTAAAGCAAATATTAGACAGTTGTGTCGATCCAACAATTTATGTCTCACTGCTTCACCATCTGCCGACTCAAAACAGGAAGTTTAAAGACAGTATTCCCCAACAGCCTGTGCTGGTTTTTAGATTAATGAAGAATAGTTTGGATTCAGTTTGTAAAAATTACATGGTATTGGACCTTGCTCGGAAGTAAATATTCGCAAATGCTGGTACCTTTATTTTTGAAATGGGTGAGTATTTCCAATGCTGGTATCAGAATCAGAACATCTCTACTTACATTTTTTCTCCCTTAATCTAAAGAAAACTTTCAGGAGATTTTTCATGTTCTCACAAGAATCTCGCTTCCTGTATCTTCATGTTGATTATCCCCAGCGGCTCCTTTCTGGGTCAGCGCTCCGAGGAACCTGATCCTAGCTCCGAATGAAACGGGAATATTAACCTGCCGTGTTAATGGAACACCAAAACCAACTATTAGCTGGTTCGTTAATGGAGTTCCCATAGAGAGTAAGTGAAATGAGGCCATATTGTCAAAAAGTGTACTGTGTATGTACAACTTGCAGGGTTGTAGGGGGTAATGGGTCGATAATCACTCTTTTAATATTAGAACTTGGTTTATGAGATTTTTGGGATAATAGTTAAATGGCAGTTAAAGTAAAGATACACCAGAGGACTTGCCAAAAAAAAAAAGATATGTAGAAGATGATGTTCTCTGTCTCTGTTCCTGTTTTAGATGCTTCTGAGGACCACAGCCGCAAGGTGGACGAAGACACTGTAATTATCAGCAACGTTCAGTCGGGGTCCAGTGCTGTCTACCAGTGCAATGCATCCAACGAGTTTGGCTACTTGATGGCTAATGCTTTTGTCAATGTCCTTGGTGAGTCATTTTCCCGCACAGTTTGTAGTTTAAAAACCAGCTATCAAATCAGCATCAGCAAAAGGCTTTTTGTCTGTTTCAACCAAGATCCTGTGTGTGGTGGAGATACAGCAGCTGATGATGGAAATGTTTATTTTTGTCCCCCACAGCTGAACCGCCAAGGGTGCTCACTCCACCCAACCAAGTGTACCAGGTCATCAGTAACAATCCTGCTTTACTTCACTGCGCTTCCTTCGGATCACCAATACCAGTCATCACTTGGTAAGACTGTCTCACCAGTAGGTTTTTACGAGAAGTCAGACAGAGCCTGGCAGATCTAATAGTTTGGTATGTCTTTGTTAGGATTGGACAGAAATCCTTGAATTGTTCATTAACAAGCAATAAATCAAAACAAAGGCAGTGTTGTACCTAGTGAGTATTTGAACAAGCGAGAGCTATCAGGAAGAGAATCAGTCCAGTGGGCATATAAGGACATGTGACTGAGAGGTTTGAACAAATGCAAGAGCTGTTTTTGTTCTTGTAGTTTGTGACAACTCAATGCGTCATAGTCAGTTGTGTTGCGGCTACTCAAGCTCCTTTGTTTTATACAAACATGAACAATATTCAAAACCGTAAACTGTATCACAGTTGGCTTCCACTCAAGTGGTCCATTGTACACCAGAGGGGATGATGTATAAAAGGGATGATGTATCAAAGGTATACTGCTCAGTTGTATCCTGTTTTAATTTTCAGAATCAACACATTATCTGGGTTGCCTTTTCTTTTTCCTTGTTCCCTCATAATTGTTGCAAGACAGCAAAGCCTCATTTCCACTTGCCTTCTGACGATCCATACAAAATATGGACCATGCCCCTTAGTGTTCAACAAAAGGAAGTGCACTTCTTATCAGCTTCTGATGCTAATACCAATAGCATTCTCAAAACTATTCTTGTCATAGTTTACATAGCAAACACAGTTTCACTTCTTTCACAACTAAAAGAAGCTGGTTTTTCAGTAGCTTTCTAGAACTGGATTGTAGCACCTCATAAATGTTTATATTACACACACATTTATGGATTCAGCTCAGACTTTTATGTAGTAAGCAAGAGACCAGGAATGAGCAGCATCAGCTATCCAGCTCTAATTTCTCCATAAATTGCTTAGCTGAGTAAATCTTATTGCATTCTGGTAAAAACCAGCCACAAAGCACTTCATCTGTGACTTCAAAGAAATTTTTAGTTTCAGTTTTATGGGAATATTTAGTAGATTAATACATCAGAAGTGAAATGTTTCTATGTTGTGTACTTTTTTCCCGACTAAATTACTGACACAGAGGTTGCCTTCTTTGTTTATTTATTTTTGTTTTGTTTTTTTCCATATAGGTTCAAAGACAGTCAGACTAGCATTAAGAATGGTGACCCTTTTGTGATCCATGAGAATGGTACGCTGGAAATCAACGTGGCCCAGCCGGTAAATAGTGGGAAGTACACCTGTATCGCCACCAATAACCTGGGAATCAAAGAGAATCATGTCTACCTGGAGGTTAAAGGTCAATAAGCTCTAATCACTCACTTAACCATATTGTTGGTTTGACTCTGTCATTTTAGTTTTTAGGCCTTTGTATTATTCAGCAGTATAAAGCAGTTTTGTTCCACTTTCCAGAGCCCACTCGTATCTTGAAGCAGCCAGAGTACAAGGTGGTGCAGAGAGGAATGAGTGCCTCGTTCGACTGTAAAGTCAAGCACGACCCTTCCTTCACCCCCACCATGACTTGGCTAAAAGACAAAGGAGAGCTGCCAGACGACGAGAGGTGAGATCACGCCATAATACACTTTTTAAGCAGATTAAGGGATTAAATCTTTTCATCTTTCATCAAACACAGTGTGATTCTTGGTAACATGATGATTTTCTTGGTAATCCCTTCAGGTTTGTGGTAGACACAGACAGTCTGACCATCAAAGATGTGAGAGATGAAGATGAGGGCACTTACACCTGCATCAGGAACACCTCTCTGGATCAGGACTCAGCCAGCGCTACGCTGACCGTTGTTGGTGCGTTCACGCCGTAGCGCTTTAAAAATGCTCTGCACTTCCACCTCACCTGGATTTTAAAAAATCTTTCCAACAAAAATAAACTTGGAGTTAAACTTGAGACATATCCACTGCTACACTTTTTAAAAAAAAAAAAAGATTTTTTTCATCTTCTGTCCTGTTCCAGTTGTTCATTTTTCAGATGAAAAAAAAAAACCTACTCTGTGTAGTTTGTAAAGGTGCTTTAGATATATCTCTAGAATCTCTTTGTCGTGGTGATTTCTCATCTTTCTCTGCTCTTTCTAAAATGTCTCTCACTAACATCTGATCCTTTTCTTGAACTTTAACCTTCCTTCTCGCTGTCAGAGGCGACTCCTACTCCACCAATTGTCTACGGTAAACAAACTACAGTTTAGCTTTTACTCTTTTGTTTTTAATTACTATTCAGTGGTTCTGTTTGCCAAAAAAATGGCCTCAGTTTTGTATGAACTTCTGTTTTGTTTGACTGAACCTTGTTTTATAGTTAACTGGTTTAGCTACCCATGCTGCTTTTTAAAAAGTTTACATGAATCATCTGGACACGCGGTGCACCCACACAGGTGTTGTCGTCTCACTTGCGAGGCTGTGTGGGCCTGTACTGAGTGCTTTGACATTTCTGTGATGTTTTTGGTCCACTTTGACCTCCTGAGGTCTAATCAACCAGAAACAAAAACACCTGTGTGGGTGTCTATGGTCCTAAGATAGTCACGCTGTAAGAATGCAGCTGTCTGAAAACTGATTCCTTGGTTGGCTAAAAATGTATTATTTAATTAATCATTCAGAAGCAGTGTTTTTTATCCTCAGAAGTCACACTGTGTTTGTTTTACTTTTATTGGACGTGCTGCTTCCTCTTTTTCTGCATGTTTGTTTAAAGTTTTGTTTAGAAAGATTCAGGTAACACCATCCAGATACAGCAGCAATAACCAGGTTTATTCTTCCACTCTTTGCAGAGAAACCCGACCCTCCAACTGACCTGGAGCTGACTGACCAGACGGAGAGGAGCGTCCAGCTCACCTGGACCCCCGGAGATGAAAACAACAGTCCCATAACGAGTATGAGATCTTGCCGTTTCATTTATACACCAGTTTAACTAAACTGGAGTACACCTCATTATCTTGGGCTGCCGTACCTCCTCACGTTGTATGAAATCCTCTCTTGTGAAGTGGGTCTGGTTTCCACTCCCTTTCGTGGTACAGGATGTACCAAAGCAGCTGCAGTGGGTCAGAGGTGGACTTTGGGATGGGCAAAAATAGTGACCCGTGTCCACAAGTCACTATTTGACACCTTCTAACCACACCTGAGGCAGTTCCCTCTTCATCCCTTGGTACTGCCGCCTGAAAGTCAAATCCAGAGACGCAAGATGATTTTTTTTGTAGAGAAATGGAAATGAATCAGAATGGCTGGTCAGACTACCTGGAACCTAAAATGTCCTGTAAAATCACATATTCACACATTGGCAAGTGTAGTCTAGTCTATTTCAGTAATTGTAAGTCAAATTTGACCTTGAATTAGCTTCAAAATGCCAGACATGGTGTATATTTTTTATATTATTTGCATAATCTTTGCATTTTGGGGGAAAGAATCAGATTTCTGGATGAGAATTGAAAATTTTCAAAATGACTTTCAATTTCTAAACAGATTAAAGTTGATACAAGTTAAAGTTAATATATTTACTTGAACAGTAATCCTGATGGAAAAAAAAGAAGAATTTGTTTCTTTGAGTAGGTGATTATTATTTAACATTTATCTTTCAACTCCAGACTTTTTGATCCAGTACGAGGATCTGCTCCACCAGCCGGGAGTTTGGGTCAACCTGACAGAAGCCGTTGGTAGCAGCACCACAGCCCGGCTGCAGCTCTCTCCCCACGTCTACTACTCGTTCAGAGTTCTGGCTCGGAACGACATCGGCTACAGTGAGCCCAGTGAGCCCTCACGTGAATACAGGACCAGCCCTGCAGGTAGTAAACGTAATCACAGACCAGAAAATAAACCGTATAATATTAAAGTTAATCAATTCTACAATCTGAGTCCTCCTTTTTTTTTTACTTTTGTGTTTCTCCAGCTCCAGATGAAAATCCATCAAATGTTCAAGGAACAGGAACGCAGCCTAACAACATGGTCATCTCCTGGACAGTAAGAAGGCTTTTCATTTTGATATATTTTTGATAAATATTGGAAAATAATCTTAAAGTGACATGTAACTGAACTTGCTCTGCATGTGCAGCCGCTGACAGGATTCCAGTCTAACGGTCCCGGCCTGGAGTATAAAGTAGAGTGGAGGCAAAAGGACGTGGACGAGGACTGGTCCTCACAGAATGTGGCCAACGGTTCTCAATTTGTCGTCTCTGGGACTCCAACCTACGTGCCGTATGAAATTAAAGTTCAGGCTTTCAACGATTATGGAAACGGCCCCGATGCTGAAGTCGTGGTCGGCTACTCTGGAGAAGACTGTGAGTGGATTTTTGCGACTCTTTTGAAGTAGCTAATCTTTGATTTTGATGATGATGGAGACGAAGAGTCTTTGTTTAGGTAGAGAATGGGCTTTAGTTAGAAATGGGCCGATGGTATAGGTCCTGTAGAGTTTTGGGTTCATGGGTACCACATGGCCAGATATGTAGAACTATAAGGGACACATGTGGGGTAAACTATATAGTCTGTTACCAGTTCTCTAGTTAAGGACCAGGTAGGTCCTATTGAGAGTCCATATGGACAAACCCCAGCAGGACCACGGTAGAACCTGCAGACAAACCCACTTGTTTTTTTTGTTTTTTTTTT
>JAOWBL010003243.1:0-12539 GCA_028564865.1 Zenarchopterus dispar | reverse complement strand
CTGCGATGGACTGGCGACCTGTCCAGGGTGTACCCCTGCATCTCGCCTGGGATGGGCTGGGATAGGCTCCAGCAGACGACCCAGAAATGGAACAACGGGTCAAGAAAATGGATGGATGGATGAGAACAGCGCTAACCATGACTCTAATCCCAAACTCCATTTGCAAAAATGCACGCTCAAACTTGCAATGAATTTCCACCATAGTTCACTGTTGCCCAGTCATTCATTGTTACGCCACTCTCCAGCCCTTTAAAAACTGTTACGACCAAATGTTACAACTCACCAGTCTAGAGGATGTGCTGCCATTTTTCTGCACCTGGGTCCCTGTTTTTGTTCATATCCAGTTTTAAGCCTCCTACACAGCTGTTTCTGTTTTACTTAATGACTGTTTTAACATACATATGAAAATTGTGTCTATTAACAACAGTTTGGCATTACTGGTTAATCATACTGATGACTATGATCCTAAAAAATCCCCAACTTTATGCACATGTATCAAGATTAACTGATGCTGTTTTGAAGGCAAAGGGTGATTACGGAATATATTGATGTGATTTAGATTTTTCTTCTGTTTTCTCTCGCTAGACCTTCTCAGAACTCTCCATTTTATTCAAATTATATTTTCCCTATTATTTTTTGTGGATTTATTCTGTGGAGTCATCTCTGAGCACTCTTTGATCACCAGCTCCCTTCCAATTGCATTTAATTTGGTTTATACCTGATCATTGACATAGCACTTTAACAGCATCTACTTGGCGAGTTGCTTCTAGATGTTGTGATGAGATTTACAGAACTTGTAAATTAAAAACACCAGTTTATGCCTGCTTGTGGAAGTTGGAAAATTAAAGAAAAATTCAGGAAAGGAAAATATTTTGAGTTCTGTGCTTACACCTGCTTTTGATAATTTAAGAGGGGTCAGTGCATACTTCCTTTTAATTTTAATCTCTTATTGCTCAGCTAGAGGTAATGCACATTTTTCTCCCCTTCACAGTAAAAGAAGCATATTGAAGTACAGATTGTTAGGGATTTTTCTATATCCAAAGTACAGTATAATCTGTATAGTCCTTGATTTTGTGACATACTCTTTCTCAACACATGGGGGTGTTATAACAGCTTCTGTATTCAGCATATATGACATTTAAATGTCTGTGTACCAGAAAATGTTACAAGTTTATCATCAGGAAATTTCAGCTCCTACTTCATTAATTCATTCATCATCTTAGATTTGGGGATCCTAAGTTATTTTTGGTTTGTTACTTTTCATCAGAAGGAAATGTATGCAAGACTTTTCTGTGTCCTCTGTGTTGAACAATTTTACATATGTTTGAACAGGAGTCACGTGTTCAGAGCTCAGTCTCAAGAAATCAAGGAAAGAGGAGGCAATCAGAGCACAGGTATTGATTTCTTCATCACACAGGAGAGAGTCATCTTCTTAGACACGCAGGTACGAAGCATTGTTTAGTCCTTCACAGAGTGCAGCTCAGTCATGATCTTCTTTGTTTAGTAGTCCATGACAAATGTATTCAAATGTCCCTCATGTTTCTTCAGCCTATTCTCAGTCCATCTATTCTGGATCACCTTATCAATAACGATCGGAAGCTGCCTCCAGAGTACAACCTTCCTCACACATACGTGGAGATGCAGGTATCTGTGGCCTGTAGGGGGCAGTAATAAGTCAGATCAGTGGTGCATTACACAGCTTCCAACCGCTATTTGTTCCATAAATTGTTGTTGAATGAGTTTGATTCTTCAGTGAACACACACAGTCACACATGAGATTATTTTAACTTTATATAATCTTTCAACAGTCTCTTCAGATCGCTGCCTTCCTGTTTACAGTTTGCCATGTTGTGATCGTTGTTCAAGACTGGTTCACTGACTTAAACCTTTACAGGTAGGCTTGTGCCTTGGACCCATGTGGGGAACTCTGTTCACTCTCACATTATAAAAGTAAATAGTGCATCTCAGGAGAGCTCGTCTATAACTTTAAAGTCCCTTACTTCCCAAGGAATGTTAAGCATTTCATTTTATATCTTCAGAGGATATTTGTTTTCACTTTTTCATAAGCTCAGTAATGTTTTTCTTTCAGTTGGTCTTGTAAACAGTAAATGTGGACTAAAGTCAGATCTGCTGGGAAAGACTGGCAATGTGCCTGTCTGATGTACTGCTTTTTATTCATTTATTTCAGTTTGCTAACGCTGTCCAGAAAGCTTTTAAGTTTTGTTTTAATTTTAACAAATGATCTGAGAAATCAAACATCAGTATCTAAGACACACCCCTTTTCTGTATTCTCTGTACTTGTATGCAAGAGGTCAAAAATGTCATCAAATGTGTTTCACTAACGCGTTGTATTACTGAAAGTTATTGTTCAACGTTTATAATGATTTTCGTGGGCCATTAATAATGCTGAAGTTTAGGTAATAATGACTTCAGTGGTCTGAGCTTTAACCTACTTTCTTATGGCATTACTGTACTTCCATTGTTTAGCAAGAAAAAATAGTGTGAAAAAGCATTGGAGAACAAAGAGGAGAGTATGGCATTTAAAAAACTAATCTCAGAATGACCCTTTTGATTGATTCACTTAGACCGCTGAGGCTTTGTACACGATTTTTCAGTGAATATATTTTTGTACGAACAACATTTTCTTCTGCAGCACTTGCATATAATGTCTTAAAAATCTGCAGCTGTTACTCAGGAGAAACATGTATTTCAGCCAATAACGCTTTCAGGTTATTATGCATGCATATACTTGTTTGACTGTTTAAACACATATTTATGACCAAACTTTCAGATTAGTATAAAGAAAAAAAAAAAAATCAATTCGCAACGCAAACTTGTCTAAACATGGTTGGTATGAAAGGAGTGATAAGGTTTAATTTCCCCCGCATCACACGTAATGATTGCATCACACACGATCGGTGTGTGAAAGATCAGTGTTTGAAGGCAGGAGTTTTTCTGGTTACCATAAGAAAAGTAACAGACTATTTAAAAAAAATAAGACTGCTTGTTCTGTCATATTTTCTGACCTATGATCCCTTTGCTGTAAGAAGCAAACTACCACTGTTGTCTGCACTTATAAAAGTGGGCCAAAGATACAAAAGAAGGATGTAACTAAGATACAAAAATAACAGTAGCAGAAACATAACTGAAAGTTATCAAATGCCAAGGTTGCTGAACAGGTGTTCATCTATATTAAAACATCAGTTTTTTTACACTATGAATTGGTAAATCTGAACATATTGTTCAAAGCTGTTTATTCAGTAGTGTCTATCCCTTTGTTTTTGGCTTTACCACTGTGAGGGACCGAGCAGGTTGGCAATAAGGAATCAGGAAAAAAAAAAAAATTCAAAAACAAAAGAGGTGTATTTGCTAAAAATCAAGAAAACAAATGTATATAAATGAGGAAACCTGGGCCCATACAAGAGATCAACCAAATCAAACTGAACTTCAGAAGTTAGAGCAGCGACACAGGCATAACTAAACAGATCAACAAACGAAACCAAACTGTCCTAAGAACTGACACAAGAGGGAAACGTATATCATGGCTGATCAGACCATTAAAACACAAGGGCTCAACAGGAAATACAATGAAACTACTAAATTTATCTACAAACATACAAAAAAGGTTAATCTGTCGGCAAATGAAAAACCAAAATAAATTTAAAAAAAACCCCAAAAAACGAAAACCATATCACAAACTACAAAACTAAACTTAACAATGTAATCAGAGCAATAATAGTTTACACTAGGCTTCCTACTATATTAAATATATGTATTTATACGGTTAATGTTCATGTATTTCAGAATATGTTGTAGCATGCCATCACATTGTGACGCAACCCTAAACAAAAAAAAAGGTCACTGTTACATTGACATGTCCTAACTAGACTATTAAAAATCTTGTACATACCAACTGGTACCATTTTCAGGGTGTGGTACAAATTTTCTGTGATAAATATGAACAAGTTCTCAGGTAATAAATCAAGGTAGGCAGCATGTGTTTATAAGCACAAGAGAAAATGCAAATGGGCACCAACAAGGCTTAGCCACTGCTCAAGCAAAACAAAACAAACAAACAAACAAACAAACAAAAAAAAAACCAAACAGACTGATCATTTCTGGCACAACACAGTAGTTGCAGGAGTTAATAATATGTTATTGTTGTATCAGGTTTCTTCAAACTGCTGAGATGCTGAAGCCCTCCACTCCGTCTGCGAGCCACGACAGCACAGGTTCTTCAGCCAGCGACGATGGAGCAGAATACTATCCTCACATAGGTGTCTCTTCTAGTCATTTACACACATACACATACACACACACACACACACACACACAGTCCCACACACCCCCAAGTTAAATAACTTCATAGGTTAAGTTTCTGTTTCTGGTAAGCTTGTGGTCTAGTCTCTCTCTCTCACACACATACACACACACACTTCCCAAGTTTTAATATCCAAGGTTAAATATTATCTTCTTTGGTAATTGTTCCATCCAGTGTTTCTCCAGAACAAGGCCAGACGGGAAGATTTCTGTCCAAGAAATCTGAAGAACATGCACATGGTGGTGGACAAAATGATGACCCATTCTCATCTCAAATACAAAGGTGGACAAGTATTAAAGCTTAACATACAGATTTAAAAAATAGGAAATCTCTCTACTTTGTTTTATTTTTGTGGTTTGAGCTACTCCGGCCTATGAAACCACAGAATCACTCAAATATTTCAATCTTTCTAAGAAGCATAGTGGAAACTTACTAAGAGAGAGAGATCATAGAAGACTTGCAGTAAATAACGTGGTTAAGTATCATTCCACAATATGGGGTTTCTTTGACAGGCACGTTGTCCATGCTAGACTGCAACATCTTCCCGGGACTGGGGCAGGACTATCTGACTACAGAGGTCAACATCTTCCTGCTTCCTGTGCAGGAAAATGATGGAGAGGATCATTTGAACAAAGCAGGTTGTTGAGAACTCATCTTGACATGAAACAGGAATTTTTACATACTGTTTAAGATCCAAACTAACCTTTTTACAATGTTTAGGATCAGGAACGTACCCACTGTTCTCTCTGCTTCCTGGGTACAGAGGGCACCCTACCTTCTCAGCAATGGTTTCAAAGTTACGCAGCCAAATACTGGCCATGCCCCGCTATCAGCTGTCGCATACAATTCTCACAGAGAAAAACTGGTAAGGATTGCTCACCTTTTTTTTTTAAAAAACAAAACAAAAAACAATCTGTTCATGACATTATGGTTGGTTTTGCAGTACAACTTTTCAACAGAGAATCACAAGCCAGGAAGTAAAATAAGTCACCACAAAGGGAAAGCTGCAAGGACTGCAGCACGTTCACAAAAAGCTTTTCTGAAAAAATGCTACGTGTGCTGATGACACGTATTGAAAGAAATAAATAACAAGGCAAACTACTTAATTGTAAAAAAATTAATAAAAAGAAAAAAAGTCATTTTACACCAGCGTGGTGGAGCGAGCATCATGGTTTTCTTAACAAGAAGACATTAAACAAGAAAACGACCAACAACACACAACGAAATCATTAACAGAAAAACTGACATTTTAGTGTTTGAAAGTGACATTATGCAAAAAATCAGCTGGTTTACAATTGAAAGAGTGGCATTTTATCATTACAGAAAAAATAGCATCAAAAATTAATCCAGGTTGCCGATCTAAAATCTTCTCCAAAAGAGAAACTAGAACAAGAGGACTTGGTTTCTTCTCCGCTACTCGTGTTTGAGAAGCTTCAAAGCAAATCGGTTTGTGCATGTGTACTGATTAGATACATTTAAAGAAATGCACCAACAGTCAACATTTTTAAAATGAATGTGGTGTTCATCAATAAATCACTTACAGAATTACAATTCTCTCACTTTTTCCAGGCTGCAGCACTGATCTGTTCAACAGACACATGAGAAGTGCAACAGTTTGTGCATTATTAGTTTAATCTGGGGTTGTTTCTAACTGTGACTTAAAGTATAAGCTATCTTTTCATGTTTATTCTTTGCAAAGGATGGAGACATTCCCGACAGAATGAAGTAGTCTTTGTTCTGCTGGAGTTTGACTTGAGAGCAAAGGATGAGCGAAAGAAAGACAATCGGAGAAAAGTCAGAACTGGAGAGTTGTTTTTTAAAGTAAGCTGGCATCGGGGTTGATACAGAGAAGAGATTTGGCACTGAGTGAGACTGCTGTTAGTTAATGTTAAACAACCATTAAGGCCTCAGCAAGGGATGAAAGACTAAAATTGTAATAAGATAACTTCAAAAACATAGATTGCACACTGACAAAGCTGGAAAATGCTGTCTTCACAACCAAAAACCCAGATTATAACTTGCATATTTACTTTCTTTTCATTTCCATACTTTCACTTTTTTTTTCTTGTATGTGTGTGTGTTTGTAGGTTTCACTATGCAGCTCGTATCTGGGATGGTGTAAAGAAGTCCTCAGCCCTCTCTGAATACAGCCGCCTCCTTTGTTAGCATAGCTATTGAACTGCTGTATGTACATTCGGCTTTTATATCTGAAAATTTCATAAAAGGTAATGTTTATATGAGAGGGAATGTGTGCTGTATGGGCCGCAAACAACACGCTCCATTGCAGACAGGGCAGGCTGTTTCAAGTTTATTCCCAACTGTCACATTCGTGGCATGTTATTATATACTACAACTCCATACTCCAGATCCTGGTCTCAGGAAGGGTGTTTGCTGACATGCAAACATCCTGTACAATGCAGCAAAGCCAGAGGCAGAAGCAGCTCTTTGCACACCTAAGAAAGATGTAACATTGAGGTTTGTAAGCCACCATTGACAGTGTGTGTTTGTAATTTTGTGAACAGATGGTGTACATTTTGTGAAAGAATAAAGAGCTTTCTTTAAGTTATTTCTTGATTTCAGTGCGCCATTAACAGTGCAAAATATATTGTAATTCATACAGAAAGAAAAGGAGACTGAAAAAAAGGAAAAAAATTAAATGGGTTGGTGTTGAACTTGTGATTCTGTTTTTCATTTTGTAGAATCAATTCAGTCCATTGCTGCATTCTGTCCAAAACAGGATTCTTCTTGAGCTGCTCAACAGTCACAGGGTAGGAGTTATAGAGGGGGGCGAGGGCGGGGGTGTGTTTCTCCATATCCTGTGGAAATTTAAAAAATCATCTATTAACCTCATCTCTATTACAGGCAGGTTCTTAATGTGTCTGAACAAGAAGGTACACAAAGAAAAAAAAATACAGTACATTTCTCAAGGGCTATGTCTTAAGCAAGTTAGCTTTCATTTCCACATAAACCCATTTTCTGTTTGTGTGCTACTCCTGAGCTCCTTTCCTTTGCTTACAACCAAGAAATTGAAACTGAAGTGCTGCTGTGGGGAACCAACCGTCACCAGAATGTTGCAACAATATAAACAATATAAACTTATATTCACATCTTTGAGCTAGTTAGGAGTTTTATATAATTCATTTAAAACTGATTTAAAAAGACACTTTCCTTGCAATGCTTTTGTGATACTTTCCATGATTGTCTTTATTAGAGAACTCTGAGAGGCTTTTCTGTCTGTTTTTTAAGATTTTCATATTAAAGAAAAGAACTCCTGTCACATTGTTTCAAGCCTTTCTAAGCTGCCATGGCCTGGATGAGTGAGAGGCTACTCTAGACTTTATTAGTGAACTCAACATTTTGTTGGTTTTGATTGCTGGTCAGCTAAGAAACTTTAAACTGTCAGTGCTTCAGAGAATAATAATTACACTGGAACTTTATTTTAACAGACAACCAACCATGTACCCGAGGCAATAGTAATTAACACTTCTTGATAGTCTTGATAAAATAGTTAAGCTTTGTCGGTTTTCACAAATCATGTTTAACACAGAGGAGAAGCTGATGTGCAACTTTGTAAAAGTGAACTACCACTGCTGGACACCATCTCCAGAATCAGCTTTATTAAAAACTAAATCAAGTGTTTCCAGGCAGTCAATTTAGTGTTGTTATCTAGGACCCCTCACCCCCTGATCAATGTGTTGGTGGTCCCTTTTAAAGCAAATGATTTATGAAATAGATATAAAACTTCAAAGAAATTCACTTTTGTCCAGCTTTCAGTGATTATTCTTCAGTTTGTCCAAATATGGTCATTTCTGGCACTAAAGAGTGTGACAGTATCCACAAGGAAACTTAAGTCTTCAAAAGGGCAGGTCACAAAAAGGTACAAGAAAAAAAAAAACATAATTAAAACTACATTTTAAGGTCCAATCAGTACCTTAGGATTTCTTGCAAAACAACAGAACCACAAGATGGGCAATTAATTCAACCAACACAATGAGGAGATATGAACACAAAACTACATATGAAATTTAAACATGTAAAATTATGTGACATTCCTGAGACATATAAAGAAAAAAAAAAAAGGACATGTCTTGACTGTGAATCACGACTCACCACTACAGTACCAGGAAAGAAGGAGTGGTCTGACGGTTTAGACAAACCCCCTGAGGAGTACTACTTATAACCTCACATGAATTCAATGAAACTTATTTGTGTTTGACTTACAAGAGACAATGCATCTCTGTACACTGGTCCTTGGCATTTGGCTTCTCCCCAAAGGCAAGTGTTTCTTCTGTTTAAGATATTGTCTTTTGTCAAATAACTATTATGATTTACTTCAATATTTTTCACGTAAAATTAACCTTAGATTTGGGTGCATCATCTGCAATTTCATGTTTTGTTTTTTGTTTTGTTTTGTTTTTAACTGAAATTCCAGTTACACTTTAAGGCTACTGAGTTTTGTACAATAGTTAACATTTTGCTCAGTTTCCTTCAGATTCATTGTAGAAACATTGGATTGTTTTTGCTTTTTTTTGTCAATACATTTTCATTTTAAAGATGATTATTCTATCTTTATTATTGTTTTTTTAATTATTATTATTATTATTATTGTCAGTCAACACTCTGAGATGTTATGAGTGTCCATTGGAGTCCTCTGGAACTTGCACTGGCAGTCCCAAAGAATGCCCCTCGCAGAATCATCGGTGCAGTGCCTTAAAAATGGTTTCATATGCTGGTAAGTTGTTGGATAGTTTAAAGAAGTTGTTGACCTCTGGCATGGGTTGGTCTGGCTTATGATGGTGCTGTCTGGTTGCAGGTCAATCAAAAATTGTTGATATGAACATGAAAACATGTGCTTTGGCTGAAGAGTGTGTTGACGGTTCAGTCAACTTTGGAATTTCCAAGACTGTGATCGCCAACAAGTGCTGCACCTCGGATCTCTGCAACAGTCAGCCTGCCTCAGGTAACCTGATATTATAAATATTATGTGCAAAATGACTGATTCAGTTTCATTCAATCACAACTCTGAACTGAAGAAATTCTGGGTCAATGAAAAAAAGTGTAATATGCACGAACAATAGAATTTTTTTTTCTCATTTTCAAAAAAGTGTCAGCTTTTTTCTCAAAATACAGAAGCACATCCCTACCCAATAAAAAATCTATAAAAGCCAGAAACTAAATTAAGAGATGTTGAGCCACAGATGATTTTGTAGGAAGTGAATGTGAGAACATGTTGTAAATGCTCCTGTATGTAAAAGTCATGAATAAAAAAAATACTTTTAGATTTTAAAGTATTTACTCTATTGTAAGACTCAAATAATAGGTATTATTTTTCACAGAAATCAGCAAATCTCCAAATGGCAAAAAGTGCTTCAGTTGCGATGGACAAACATGCAGCAATATTCTAAACTGTGAGGGCAATGAGGACCACTGCATCAAAACAACAGGTAAGACTTCTGCTTCCTTCTTGAACCTCCACCTTGTTCTGCTCAACACAATAAGCAGAAGAAACATAAACAATCAAGCTTTAACAATAACAATATTTATAATCCCTCAGTTAGCACAGGACAGCAGAAAGTGACGTTGAAGGGCTGCGCCTCCAAACTGATGTGTTCCAGTACAACTAAAGCTCAGCTGGCTCAGTTCTTGGGAACAGACTTCAGCTGCTGCCAGGGCGACCTCTGCAACAGCGGCAGCAGTGCGAGAGCTGGCCTGCTGCTGTTAGTGGTGCCGTTGATCTCTTTGGTCCTGTTTTCGTAGAAGACCACAATGAAAGTGTCAGCATCACTTCCTTATATTTCTCATTTCTTATTTGCATTGGAAAGTTGACATGAATGCTTTTTTAAAAAAACATTTCAACTACAAAGTTTAACATGCCTAAAATGCCATTTTCTTTTTGTGTCTTGCTGCATGTAGTTTCTGAAGCGCTCATAATTTCACATGTTGTTTAGAACAATTAATGCTTTTTAAGATTAAATTAAAAAAATAGTATGGCAATGTTATTTTTTTTTTGTCAGTGCTAAAATAAAATTGATATTTTTAAAGACCATAAAGGTTTTAATGTTTATTTAGCAACAAAAATAAACAAATCTGACTGTGTAGTTCAGTGTTGCTGTCCTCCAGGTTTTAGATGTTTCCCTGCCTCATCACACCCTGATACACGTCTTTGTGTCATTGACAAAGTTGTTCAGACCTTGATGACAAGCTGAAAATGAGCATAAATTAAAATCAGGTGTGTTAGAGCCGAGAAATATCTAAAACATGCAGGACGGTGTGCCCTGAGGACCAGAGTTGGCAAACACTGGTCTAGTTCCCTTTTGATTCTGAGATGTCATTTAAGGTTATGAGGTGAGTGGAGAGGACCCAAACGCAGGAGGTGAGGCAGCAGGAGTTTCAAAACTGAAAGCGCTTTATCGAACAAAAAGCGCTGCACTTGCAGGAAAAGAAAGAAAACACAAGAAGGGGTCAACTAGAAAAAAAAAGGCAGAAAAGGAAAACCATGGAGGATGTCAAAACAGACAGATTGAAAAACAGACCAACCAGCAGGGAGGAAGGGAAGCTAAGACAATATATAGAGACACAGGTGCGATTAATCAGGATCAACAGGAAACAAGGGAAGTCAAACTGGAATTTAAAACCCCAAGACATGGACTGTCAAAATAAAAGCTGGTACTAGAATACAAAAAGAGGACATCCAGGACAAACAGAAGGAGAACTCAAAACCCCTAACACAAAATTCTGATATATGTTGACCTGGTATAGGCTCCAACAGACCCCGGTCACCCTGTACTCCTGTACCAACAGGTATAGAAAATGGATGGGTCATATATGTTCCTTTACATTCTTCACTTATGAGAAAACCTAAAACATGCATCTAGGATTTATTCAGATAAATACATAGCTGGGATGGAATAGAAACCAATTTATTTCAAAAATGTATGGTAAAGAAAAAAATAAATTAGAAAGGAAGAGAAAAATGAAAGAAAATAAATAATTAGTCTTCAGGGTAATAATAATAATAATAATAATAATACTAAAAATAATAAAAACAAAGAATAACAAAAATCATCTTTACAGATAAAGATTAATACAATTATACACATTAGAAAAGAAGTGAGACCAAGAATAAATGTATGTAATCTCAAGCCCTCTCCCTAAGTTTGAAGTTTGAGATTTGAAATCACTCAGTGACAGCTGTTCAGCCCGATCTCACAAGGAAATGAGCAGAAATGTCACATTGTGACGATATCTATAACATGATTCTGCAGCACAGCTGTACACTGCTAGTACTAGTAAAGTATATTAGCCCTCCTCTTATTATTTTTTTAACATTCAAACCAACAGCATTGAATATAGATGATGTTGTGCAGCTACATCACAAAGTTTCATATTTTTCTAAGTAGCATTCAAACTCCTGTACAAGCAATGTATTGTAAAGTCTATTTGACCTTTAATGACTCATACACACAGATAAAATACATTATTTGCTTGGTCATAGCCGCACCACTTAATAATATCAACCTGAACATTTTAAAACCATTTTGTGAAGGGCAGGTTTTATATTGCCAGGCATTTTGTATATGAAGCTCAGCTGCACTTAGTGGTTTTTGGTGGCATGGGGGTCATCAGGATTGGACTTATTAGGTATTCATAAAGTAAATAATATGTCAGAATTACAGTACATGGAATTAACTAAACTGGTCCAGAGTGTAAAGAGTGCATGCATTGTGGGCATCTCCTACTTGATACACCTTGCAATAGATGGGGCAATAGAATCTGTAAAAATAATACTTCGAGGCAAGTCCTGCCCAAATTTCATGAACTGTAACAGACTATGTTGTTCTACATTCTTTATATGCACAGAGTAAATTAAACTTTGTTTGAACTTTGAAAACTACATCTCCATCTAGTGGTCAAGTTTGTACAAGCAATTTAGAAATTTCTTCACAATGACGTAATGAGTTGATTAAGTGTCCTTAAAATGACTGTGCCTTTATGATGTTGAACCTGCACAGGTGTCCCACATCTTGCCTGATGATAGCTGGCATAGATGAATGTAAAAACACACAATGGAGGGATACATTTATTGGAGTCTTACATAGAAAGTGTAGAAAAGTAGATATTTAGTTACAATACAACACATTTTCCAAGTGATGTTAAACAAGTATATTTATAACTGTAACAGACTATGTTGTTATATATTCTTTAGACACACAGAGTC
>JAOWBL010003241.1:0-12541 GCA_028564865.1 Zenarchopterus dispar | reverse complement strand
ATGGATGGATGGATGGATGGATGGATGGATGGATGGATGGATGGATGGATGGATGGATGGATGGATGGATGACACTAAGACACTCTGACCAAAGACTATGAAGTACACTAGAATCTATTACAATTAAAAAGAAAATCCCAAGACAAAATTTCCACAATATAATGGATCAGTGTTCATTTATTCTTCATCCTTAGTTTTTCAGAGGTCATACTGAACTTTAAATGTTCACCTCAGACTGAAATAAGAGGTTGTTAGAATCATTAAAAGCTTTCCTGGTGGTGAGTTAGAAAAGTCAAACCGCAGCTGCCTTTAGGAGTTTAATGTCATTGCTGCATAGGTTCTTAGCATCTATAAAACACTTCTACCGAATTCTTCATCAACCTTTCAGCACTTTTTATGCAAGACTGTTAGTTATTTTTACTCATCCGCCCTAAACTGTGTATCCAGCATTCATCACAGCTTGCATACCCAGCACATTAAATCAATATACAGTTGAAGGTGAGTGTGAAAAGCAGCTGGATCCTGGGCTTTACACAGCATCTTCGTCTGTCATAATCCTTCATGGATTTTGGTCTAGTCATCTCATTCCTCTGCTCATAAATCACAGACTTGCTTGACAACCTGGACACAGAGTAAGAAACATGGTATTCCCTTTGCGCATTGTCTCATTAATGGCAAAGAGGCCTGAGGTCGCTTGCACCACTTTGTTCCAGGTTGGTGTAAATGGCTTCCCATGCTCCCCAGGGAAACAGGCTGTTAGGGTTGAAGCTCTATGTCGACTCTGAGTTAAACAATCTGTGACAAATTGAGGCTCTTTTCTTGAAAGAAGCAAACATTTTCTTTTCTTTTCTTTTCTTTTCTTTCTTTCTTATTTTTCTTCTTTTTTTTTGATGCCCAAAAAGAGAAAAATCTCTAAGGATCAAGCAAGCAAAGAATAAAAAACATTAAGAATAGCAAACTTGTTTTTTAACTCAAGTGTGTTATTTTGTTTTGGTTTTGCTTTCTTTGTAAATACAGAATTAGTACCTTGTTTTGTTTTTCACCTGAACCCTATGGCCACTTCCACTGGTGGGGAGCGCATGGGAAGGGGGGCACATGTTACCTTTTTGAGCTGTTCCTGGCTGGGCCCAGTAGGTGCATACCCGGCTACCAAGAACTCCCGTGTGGACCCCCACCTCCAGGCCTGGGTCCACAGGGGGACTCTGGTGTCTCATGTCCTGGCAAGGGAAATGAGGACCAGTGTTTTGTCTCATCGCTTGGGTTTTTTTTGAACCATGCTTTATCCAACTACTCATGCAGGACCTGTTTGCCTCGGGTGGCCCTACAAGGGGCCTAAAGCCCCAGAGAACTGAGCTCCTAAGATCACTGAAACATCCAAAACCCTCCACCAAGATAAGGTGCCGGCTCAGGGAAGAATAGAGAGGGGCATGGGACTTTGCCATGTGGGAGCTACTACGAGAGTATGAGTTGCTAGAATCACTTATACAAGCTGTCCGGTTCCTATACATCAAAGCTTGGTCCACATTGTCGGCAGTAAGTTGGACTCATTGCCATTGAGGGTTGATCTCCGCCTTTGTCACTGATTCATTGCATTACTTTTGTAGGTGCAGCCAAGAGGTGGAGGGGGTCCAGTTTGGTGACCTCAGCATTGAGTCTTTGCTTTATGCAGATGATGTGGTCCTGCTGACTTCATCAGGCCATGACCTGCAACTCTCTTGGGAGCAGTTCGCAGCTGGATGTGAGGTGGCTGGGATGAAAATGAGAACCTCAAAATCCAACCGAAAAAGCTTGGAATGCCCTCTCCTGGTCAGAGATCAGATCTTGCTCAAGGAGAGGAGTTCAAGTATCTCTGGGTCTTGTCCATGAGAGAGGGAAGAATGGAGCAGGATAATGACAGGCGGATTGGTGCGGCTACGGATGCTGCACCAGCTTGGCAACGCCTTAGGATTCCCCCAGATGAGCTGGATGAAGAGGCAGAGGGGAGGAAGTCTGGGCTTCCCTGCTTAGACTACTTCCCCCTCGACCCAACCTTGAACAAGAAGAGAAAGGTGGGTGAATGGATGGATGATATCTCTAAGACTGCTCCTTAAAGATAGATTTCTGGATGATATCACATCTGTTGGTATTTGAAACTAAGCACCTCCACAACACTCACATGTAAAACACCTTTTCATCCCTGCAGCCTCAAAAAGCATAGCATTTCTGACTGAGATGCTCATAGCCTACAACAAGCCAGATTTCTTACACCTCCCCCAACTTCTCCTGCTCAACTTCAAACTGTTTACATCTACTCTAATGTATTCCACTGCAGCGATGCGCTGTGTACAATCCTACAGCTTTGATCTGAAGTAAGAGCAAAAATTACCCTGTCGCTGAGACCTTTTTGTGTCCTGCTCTGTAATTTTTCTTTCCAGGCATGGCGGATTGATTTCCACATTACCATCTATCTGTAATTACCCAGAGTGAGTGACCACACAGGGGACAAATGGTTTAAGGGAATTTAATTACCTTCAGGCTCAGAGACAATAGCGCAGCATTTCATCACAGCTTGACATCTAAATCTCCACAGTGACCTCTTGCATCTTTTTCCCTAAGTTTCCATGTCTACTCAGTGAAATTCTTGTACTGTACTGTATCTTGTCATCTATTTCTATTTGTGTCTGTATCAGAACTTTCACTTATTTTTGTAGGGGAGTCACGTTGAGGAGCCTGAATGAACTGAAACTTTGTTTGCAGCATCTAGAAACAAGGTCAGAGCTACTGAGGAATATCACATTTCACAGTTGACTGTAGTGGGAGGAGGTCAGACCAAATGTTTCCAAGGTCAGGCTTAGATGGAGCAGCTAGAAGAAAAAAAAAACAACTACCATAAGCTCAGACATTCATGTGCAGCTTACCGATTCAATACCTTCTGAAAAGATGCTCAGAGTTTTCGTGCTTCACAGTGAAATAGGAGTCAGACGTTGACCTTCTCCTGGCTCTACCTCCAAGCTGCTTAGCAGTTTCTCATAAAGAGTTGGACAAGAAGGTGAAATGAGAAGTGGGACCGAGTAATGAGAAAATATGTCAAGTCCCTCCATTCATGCCTGACTGGAAGCTCAGCTGACAGATCACAGAGAGTATAAGCATCATTTCAAATGTTGTGGTGAAAACAAAAAGAACAACACGAGAGTCAGGTGGAAATTGTAATGTTCAAAGAACTCGGATTTACATTTCTAAAAAACAAAAAGTGAAGCACAGCTTCGGAACACTGGCGATTCTGGTGCTGCATCGCAGTAACAGCAGCAACCTTTCAACTTGGACAAAGCAGCTTCTCTGAGGAGGATTAGTACGAGTATCAACTGTAGAGTCAGCTTCTTTCCATAAGACAAACAGCCAGGGTGTGCAAGGAATTATAAAAAGATATTTGGAGTTGTAAAGGTACAAAGTTACTGTTCTCTGGAGGCAGCTTTCTATCGTAACTCAGAGCTGTTTCACTGAGCCCATCTCATATATTCAAAACTGCACTGCATGAAACTACCTAACCGTGATTGCACATCTGTTTTAAGACAAACAGATGTAACACAAATGTTCAGACCAGCTGGTTTCTTTTCATAGCAGAGAAGATGTGTTTGATGACAGTAAATGTTCTGTTTTTGTGGATCAGCATCACACTGATAAAAAGGCAGCAACGCTACTCTGTCATGCAGCGTGGTACGAGAACAATAACATTATTCATTTAAATTTCAAAGTTCAGGCTTGCATTTTGGTTCCTGGGTTTTTCTAAAGCAGAACCTGCAGCCGAGCCTTTAGGCATCAGACTCTTATCTTGTGGAACCAGCTCTCCATTTGGGGGATCAGGGGGAAAACAACCTCATAAGATTAGACTTAAAACTTTCCTTTTTTTGTGAAGCTTAGAATTAGTGGTTGGCCATAGCGGCCCCAAGGCATCCTCGTAGCGGCTATGGGCCTAAGGGGGCTTCCCATAATGCACTGCATATTTTGTTCAATAATTCTACTCTTTATTGCAAGTATGTACTTTCTACCTCTCGCCGAGTGTTTGTGTTGGTTGGTATCTTTCTTTCTGATTGCTACTCACTTTTCTGGACTTAATGTGAGCATGTCACATCAATATTCAGATAAAGTGATGATTTTTTGGTGTTTAGATGAAGCGGTAAGATTTGGTAATGATAAGTTGTGTCAAGTTTTTGACTGAACTCCACGCTTTTATTTGAACCTTCTCCAGTTCTAACCAGCTGCTGAGAGGATCCCCAAAACCAGTCAACCTGCTTGAACAAATGAAACCAATACATATGGACACACGTGACTGCATTCATGCTACTCTCAGCAGGATATGAGAAGTTTCCGTGAACCTCCATTTCATTCATTCTTCAGTACATTAAGTATTAATCATTTGTTTTTTCTCAAATATCTGCAGTGGCTTCATTCGGAACTCCTGTGCTGCATACTTTACACATATAATCAATTCTCTTTTATGCTCTCCTCTCCTGGTTGTGGTCTTTTATATTTTTCATGAGAAGCATAGCATGCTTTTTATGTTCCCCTCATTTCTGCACATTATCCTGGAGGGACAAAATCCTGAGGTAGCTCATTTCCATAATTCAAAGCCGTCGCTTAGACATATGGAAAATGCACATCTGGATCTTTTGTGACAGACACAAATCATGTCTCAGAGGTCACATAAATACGGTGTTACCGTCACTAAATGTTATTTTCCACTGTATAAACTGCAACCCTGAACTAAATCTAATTATTGCAGTGATCCACTATGGGACATTGACGTTCCACTACATAAAACTTCATTGTCTTTGGACGTGATAACATGCAGAGGCTTGCCATCAGTGACAGGTCATATCTATCATCTATGGCCTTGTGAGGCCAATTATCATAATTAAATGTCCATATATCCATCAGCAAAAGTGACACAAGGCCGATGCAACATGGCTGGTTCATTAAAATGTGTCCTTTGTAAACCCGTTTTGAAGTGGGGTTTGTCAGTGAAGGGCACAAACTGTGTGACAGAGACAAAGAAAGAACAGCTTGTACCAGAGAGACGGCACTCGGAGCTCTTCAGAGTGCAGCCTGTCGTACTCAGGAGAGCCGTTTCTTTTATGTTGCTCTTTATATCGTTTCTAATTAAATTCATTTGCTCGAAAAGAAAAACCCCAGCATAGGAGGGATTGATTTTTAAATAAACTCGAGCCTTAACAAGCTTTGGCCCTGAAGAAGTTATCTGAGGCAGCCCGTCCTCACAAGACATGATCAAAGCAGCCGGCACAACAGAAACACAAAACACAAGAGCAACCCAAGCTCTCTGGAACGCGTATTTTTATAAACACATTTCCGACTTTTAAATTAGATATCACATATGTATAGTTGCTGAGTGAGAATTTATGTAACTTCAGGGGATTTTGTGGTGTCAGCCTAGTGAACCAACAGGGGAACGTGAAGGGGAGGAGACTGTAAGTTGTTTTCTTGCCCCACAGTTAGCTGATGTGCATTTTTCTCATTATTTGCTTGAATTTTACTTTCAAACAAATAGCTCAACAGTTTGCTGAGTTAAGATAAAAGAAAAGCTCAGACTCAAAGTTTTTCACTGTGTTTTAAGCTGGGAGCTGCAGAAAAGCCAGAACCAGGGTGAATTTAGTTCATGCACCTCCAGCCTAAATTATCCTTTAAGAGAAGCATATTTATATAATTTCATGTACATATATATATATATATATATATATATATATATATATATATATATATATATATACACACACACACACATACATATATATATGGGTGTGTGTGTGTGTTTACAATCTGGACATGATTTGTTTTTAGAAGCTCAGATGTTCACAGACGTAATATCTATTCACAGTATGTATTAATTTACAAATGCATTGATCAGCTGGTTTCCACATTTCGTAACATCTGTTTTAATTTGATTCTGTTTGTGCTGAAAAAGGACTGAGCGTAAAAAAAGAAGAATCTGGGTTCTTATAGTGGTGTAAAAGCATGTGAACCCTTTGGAACTTAGTGGTTTTCAACATTATGGTGCCATAAAATGTGATGTGATCTTTACAGACCCATTAAACCTTTACGTTGATGGAGAAAAAAATTGTGAATCCACGGATTTAACATCTGCTTGAATCACCCTCAGACTTTCTGTAGTTTTGGATCAAACCTGTGCAACACTCAGGATACATTTTTGACCACTTTCTTTTACATGACCGCTTTGGCTCAGACACGTTTGTGGTGTAAATGACCCTTTTCAAGTCATTTCATAACATCTATAAGGGGTGAAGGTCGGGGCTCTTACTTGACCACTCCAAAAATCACATTTACTTCATCTGAGGCTATTTTGTGACAGATTTCAAATTGCATCATACAACTTCTACTAAGTTTCATCGTCTCCCTAACATTATCCGGTAGGATAGTATGTTAAATCAGTGAATTCATGGTAACTTTGACATGGCAAATCATTCAGTGCCTGAGACAGCCACGTAAATACAATCCATTAATGCACTTCCGCCATGCGTTAACACTGGGATGATGTTTCAGTGTTGGCAAGCTGTAACTTTTGTTTCTTTAATCAAAAAAAAAAAAAAGAAATCACTTTCCCAGCAGCCTTGCATATTACCAAGATGTCGAGCAAACTTCAGGTACACAACAATGTTGTTGTTACTTTTTTCACTTTATTTTATGGCACAACACCTTTCTACTACATTCACGTACATATGCTAGACTCATGAACAGAGATCTTTACCAGTTCCAGTGATGTCTTCAAGCCTTTAGCTGTTGCTTATGGGTTCTTCTTTTCCCTATCAAGGATTCTGCGCTGTACCTTTGGAGTCACCTTGGATGGAACTTTTTATCCCTTTATACCCTAATGCAGATCAGCTCTTGAGTCCACGTCTTCAGAGATCTCCCTTTTGTGAGCTATGGCTCATATCAGCAGATGCCTCTCCTGAACACTCACCTCAAAATGCTTGAGTAGTTTTTGCAAATCCAATTAGCGCTAAAGCACATCTCCAGTCTCATGCCATTAACTGCACTCTGAATGTTTAATGGGTTCGTTCAATAAAAACATAAGGAGTCACAATTGATTGTGTGTTATCAGCTTAAACACATTCTGGTAGTCTATCGTTATTCCAATGAAAAAAGGCTTACATTTTATGGCAAACATATTTAAAGAAAAACAGTAAAATCATATATTTTTCTTTCCATACATGAGAATATAGTAATACACATACAGCACCATTAATATTATGTTTAATATTATGTTTAATATTGATCAGGTGATTAGATCTAAAATGAGCTCCATTCTCCAGAGGTTTCAGGATCTGTACAGCAGCAGATAACAAAAAAGGCCACCCAAGCTCCTCTATCTTCAGCAGTTTCTCCTCCTGAGGAACACACAGCTGATATTGGGTCAGTTATTATCTCTCCAGGTTGTCCTGGGTGATCTGGTCAAAACGACGGCACCAAGAGAGTCATCCTAAGCAGGGGTCTGTCAATATAGAAAAGAAACAGGTCTCATGTGTGAGATGATGTTAGACGCTCTCAAGACACATTAATGGATATCAGTTAGAAACCACAATCTGCCTCTGGTAAAACATCTAACATGTACTTCAGATCTCACCAGTTTAATTAAACTGAAGTAGAGTTAATGCAACTTTTTTCATTTTGTTGTTGTAAAATACTGTAATATATTTATATAAGCTCAAGTTCCTAAGTGGCATAATAACACATGAGAACAAAATTTATTTGCAAGCACTGAGCTGTAACATACTAAGTATTTTTATTGCTTGACTGGGCAAGAAAATCAATAACTAATTCTTTAATGTTCAGCTTCAAATACCATCATTTACCAAACCAATAATGTATTATGAGAAGCTATAATACAATACAATAAAATAATGAGTTAATAAACATTTTATTGTTCCTCTTGGCATTCAGATTGAATCTAATCAGGTGTTTTCTGCTGTAACTCCACTGAAGCAGCTCTTGCTTTTAGCAGCAGAGGAGGTTGGAGTTCAGACCACATCCGAGATTCTGCATTCACTTCGACAGTCCACAAGCACCCGACCTCTATTTATCATGAAAGACAGTATAAAAGCCCTGCAGTCAACAACCAGAAAAAAATGAGGCCCTAACACACCAGCAAGATACTGAGCTCACACTCAGACTGAATTAAACTCTTGACACTCCCTTTCTTTCATGTATTCTTTTTTTTTCAGATACTGACAGATTTAAAGGTTTGTTGTGGGTATCAAGGCCACGACCTTGATCACAGTTTAATTTCCAGCTCAGGAGTTTCTCAACACGAGGTAATAGTATCGGTGCTCTCATCACCATCCCTCAGGGTTTACTTGCAGCTGTGTTCAAGCAGGATCTTGAGTGGCTGCAAAGCCTCTTTCACCTTTCTGCAGAAGTAAAAGCTTTGCATCTGTTAGTCTCCTCTCTCAGAGATGTACTCTACAAGCAAATCGCTCTTCTAAATTTGCATTGCACGTTCTGTTTTCAAGTCTATTTTTATTCATCCGCATGTAAACAGCTTCTTCATCCTCGCTGCTCAGCTTTTAAATTACAGATCCAGAACTGTTTTCTTTGTGTAACACTTCAAATTAACATCTTGCATCATCAGCTGGAAAGGAATTGAAAACACTAAGTTAAAACATGGAGCTCTATAAGATCTGTACATAAAAAATAATAATGATAATAATTCAGCATGACAGAAGAGTTAAAAGTGGGGTAAGAGAGACACGAGAGTCTTTTTTGCAGACAGGTTGAGTGGGTTCAGTGCATCGTCGCTTTGTGCTGTTTTTGAAGGTCATATTTAATCCGAGTGATTACTTTCAGGCAATTTCATGCTGCTCTCAGTCGAAGTGTCGAAGTGCTCCGGGGTGCACCTACGCAGCGCTTCAAATACTTCTGTTACAAAAAAATGAAATTGGGCTCACAACAACGCTTGCACAAACGGTTTCCTTCTGTCTTCGAAGTCTGACATCATGGAGATTACCTTTTCCCTCTCCATCTGCTGAAAAATAACTCTCAGACAGAGATTCAGCTCAGAGGGGCAGGCTGATAAGCTTGATTAGTATTTATGCACAAACATGCTTTTTCCAGCAGGATATGAATCCATTAAAGAGGTAGATTTTATCTGCTGTTATCATATTTTTTATGCATGATGTCTTTGAGAGTCTTATTTTCTCTTTTTCTTCCTTTGCTTGTTGTTATTTTTTTAAATTACTTGACATGTATGTTCCAGCCTCCTGAGACTTCCTCCTGAGTCCTAAACTTACGCCAAAATCAAAAAAAAGTTTGTGACTTAAATCGGGAAATTCCTGTGACACACTGTAGGGCTTCACACCAAACTTCTGCCATCATCCGCCTGAGCTAGTCTTGCACTTTCATCTGTCTATTTGTTTCCAGGGATGTTGCTTTTTTTAGAAGGGGGAACAGGTGTCCATAATTCCCCGAAAGGTTGAGGGCGAAGTGAAATGGGAGAGCCGTCTGTGCTGTTGTTAAAGTGGTTGGGTGAAACTCAACACCAACAGCATCAACACTCAAAAATCAGCGCCGGGGGTCGGCTGAGTATGACACGTGGGGTCTGGGAGTCACACTGATTACCTGAAACACACACAAGCTCTGCTGGTGACGCTTCCTCTCGCTGTGTAGCTGTGGATGTCATACTGAGTTTTATTTGCCACATCCTGCAAGCGTGATACATGACAGAAATTTAGACCAGCTCACACACTGGTGTCACACTGAACAAACACATCACGCTGTACAATGTGCTGCCGATTATTATTTCAGCTTTCTATTCACCAGGTCTACACTGAAATGTTAAGCAAGACAAAGCAAACACCAATACAATCAAGCACTGAGTAATTACTTAAAGGCAGACTTCTCAGTTTCAAATTAAACTTACTTTCTTGAGCCACTAAGTGTCAGGTTACCCACCATATCTCACTGTGTAAATTATTCTTTGAAACAGGAGCATTGTTTGACATATAGGTCTATTTCTGGGTTACAGCCCCCATATTACTCAAATGTGAATGTCTCCCTCCTATTATGGTGACTGACATGTATTATAAAGCTGCTAAACCTGAAAAAAGGTAGCAGTGAAAAATGAAAAACAATGAAAACATTATTTCAACTTATATATTTATATTAAATTATAAAATGTATTATTCCCCATATCAAGTGTACCTTAGTCATACTTTTACTCTTTTCAGCACTCTAAATGATCCCTCTCTTCTTCCTCGCTATACTTCTGTCCTCTTCTGTGTTTAAATAAATTGATCCACATCAATTTAATGTGTAATGTTATTGAATCTTTATAGAACATTCAGTAAGATAAGATCATTTTTGACCTTTTTTACTTGAAGGTCATGGTTAGGTTTATCCATCCATCCATCCATCCATCCATCCATCCATCCATCCATCCATCCATCCATTCCTCCATCACATCTTCCAATTCAGGGTCATGGGGTTATTTATGCTGGAAACTAGACAGATCACTTGTCCTGTTTAACTTGAACAATTGCCCATTTATGTAAAAGATAAAATAAAATAGTACAAAGAGTGAAAGTTTGGTGCAATACATCAGTTCACTGTGGATTTTGTATATAAAAAAACAAAATAAAGACCAACTCTGTCAGAATAAAAGACATTTCATTGAACTCATTTATTTAAAGTCAACTCATGCAGTACAGACGTCAAATACTTGGAAAATGTTAAAATATACAGTGGTGTTTTGGCATTCTCATTTATTAGGCCTACGCAGAGATGTTGGGGGTGATGGACTTAGGTTAAACCGCCTCCACAGACTCAGAGCCTACAAGTAGAAGAATGAGAAGAGGAGGTTGGCTTTTTTTTTTTTTAAGAATAGCAGCAAGCTTGGTAAGTGAGACATCAGAAGACAAATGAGAGACAAGTACATCTTGATCCTTAAATAGGTATTTGAATGAGATGGAGTAATTGGAAAGCACCATGCAGAGGAGAGAAAGTGGCCAAAAACGGAGAAGTCTTCCCGAACTAGTTCCTGGGGGTTGCCTCATTAATTACATGCAGCTTCGCCAGTATACAAATGACTCAGAAAGCACCAGAGAGTCACATTAACCACCTGTCACCACCATCTCTGAGTTTTCCTCCTAGTTTGCTGCTCACTTTAGTTGTTGTACCTTGTTATCATACCATGATCAAATATTCTGTCCCTAACACTTTCTCTCTTTTTTTTTGTGTCTCTCGTTCTTTGTCACTCCTGCCATGCGTCGTGCATCATTATCAGACTGCTGTCTGCATCTACAACACTCACACGGCCACAAAACAAGCACCGCACTGTACAATCACAGACAACTCAATGATCACCTCGGCTGCTATGACTTCAATGACATTTTCTGACCCTGTGGATTAAAAAAAGAAGACTTTCCTTTTCCGTTTTGATCATTTTTTGAAAAGGTGCTGTGTGAGATCAGATCAAAACTGAAGCGCGGGCCTCATTAAAAAGAGTCTAGCAGCACTAATGGTTTGAAACAAACTAACCTATTTTAAATCAGTGCTGATGCCTGACTTTTGCAGCTCCGAGGAAAATATTCATTTGAAAGTAACACGCATTAGTTGGGTGGTTAATAAACTGATCCTATTTTATGAAGGGATAATGAGCACCATTTTGTGTAAATGCCCACTGCATGCAACAAATGAGCAGCTTGTGGGTGGAAAAACCGGTGATTAGCCAGCAGATCACAGCAGGTCATTTCAAGCACATCACACATGACTGTAGATGGGTGAAGGGGTGTATATACATGTGAGGGCAATCACTTGTCTGCACATGTAGGTAGGCGGCAGAAAGGAGAAGTGATGTTTGGATATTCCAGCGCATCTAAATTTGAACTTGACAGTGAATGTGTTTATTTGCATGTGCCTCTGTTGAGGGAACATTGTACTGCCACACAATGCACGCCTTTGACACTCCTCCTCCACCTGTCAGCAGAAACAAAGGCCCTTTTCTCGGGCTCTGACATGCGTGAATCTGTTGCTGGACTGAAGAGATAGCAGTCCCGCTTAGGACATGTGTGGGTGGACAGTGTGCAGAGTCCTCCCTGACCACTTTCATGTATTTTCTTTCAGGCTGCACAACTCAGAGCACAACGGAGATGATTACCAAGGACATGGCCGGGCTGAAAGAGCGCCCTCTCACTATTCAAACAAACCAACGGTTGTTTTCATTATAAGTGAATAAACACTACATTTGCTTTCTGTTAAGATTTATTAAAATAATGTGAAAATACTTGGAAAGTTTCATACTTTATTTGTCCCATTTCTAGTGTATGCATGTTTTACTATTAGTACCACTGCGATGGACTGGCAACCTGTCCAGGGTGTACCCTTGCCTATTGCTTTAATGAGCTGGGATAGGCTCCAGCAGAACCACGTGACCCTGTAGATGGATTCAGAGGGTATAGAAAATAGATGAATGGAGGGATAGTATGGTACCACTGTAATTGTTAACAAGTGGGCAGAGTGGATCAACTGACACATGGCC
>JAOWBL010003239.1:0-12543 GCA_028564865.1 Zenarchopterus dispar | reverse complement strand
TAAGCACTAAAAGATAAATACATTTCAACAATACATTTCAATGATATTATGTCAGTGGGAAATCTCCAGTGGGAGTCCTCCAAAATTCTATTTAATGTTTATTCTTGCTTGATCTTCTTTATTTTCACAGTTTTACAGATGCTGGTATGAATGTGATGTTAAAGGTTCAGTTTGCAGTGATGCATCCTAAACATCCTTCCAGAGGACAGCAGCTTATAGTCTGAGTAAAGAGCATGGGAGACTCTTGGTTTGTTTTAAAGTAAATAATCAAAACTAGTCTTTATGGAGGTCTGATATTCAACATTAATGAACATCCAAGGAAAGTGGATTAGTAAAGTGATGTTCAGTATCAGCTTTCTCTAAAAAATATGGACTTATATCCTTTCGTAGCTGCCAAAACACACACACATTACTGATCATGATGAGGATAATAATATGATAATTTAATGTCAAAATTTGGAGATCAAAATTCTATTTTTTTTTTATTTGTGGAAATAGTGAAAAAAAATATATAATATATTAGTGTGATAATTTATTCAGAAAATCTTAAATTCTAAAAAAAAAAGTAAAAAGCAATTTTAAAAAAGTACATTTAAATAATAGTATCCTAAAGATATGAAAAAGAGCTGTTTGTCTTCTCTGTAATCATTTTGACCACCTCTCCTACCAGGAGTAGTTACAGCTGGACTAACATCACTGACTTGTTCTACTTGATTTCACCATAGGGAGACACTGAGACAGAAGCAAGATTTGATGGATTTCAGATTTTAACATTCTTGCTCTTAAATCATTTATAATTTATTAGAAAATTATGAGAAATTAAGGCAACCATGAATACCATCTGTTCTCTGCAATTGTGGGACAAATTCTGATGTGTAAATTGAATAAACAATGAAGAAAATGAATTTAAAGGGAATTGTGTTAGTTCACTGCTAAAAAACAAACAAACAAAAAAAAAACTATTATTATTAAGTTCAGTATCAGCTTTAAGAAAATCTGCCCAAAAACATCAGAATACTTCAGTTGCTAAAATGCTGACACCTTTTTTTCTTTAAATGTAAAGAACAGAAACCAGAACCTGAATAAACTCTTGTGTACATTTTTATTTTGGGCTGGTGCTTCAGTTTGTAAAGGTATAAAACGTGGAATTAAACTTTGGGGACTGTTTATGTATAACTGAATTAAATGAGATTTTGATAGTCTTTGTGGAGTGAACTCACACACTGCAGGAGAGCGGTAACCCTCATGTCCTTTAACAGCACAGGAATAGCTGTCATCGTTTCTAACAGCGACTCTATAAGAAGAGGCTTCTTCCTCCATTTTCTGTCCATTCTTGTACCAAACATACGAGTGAGGATCAGTTAAATCACAGCTGCTTTTACACCTGAGCTCTGTCAAGGATGATGGTCTCACCTCCACATTGAGGTCTGAAAGTGTGGAGAAAGAACATCATTTAATTGCAGACTAAATCATTCATGCAAAGAGACACAAAGATGAAAAAAAACTGAGATCAAAATGACAATGAAACTGTTACCTGTGATAGACAAAGTGACTCCAGAAGAACCAGTAAAACTCCCACCTGATTGGTTTGTTATGAACCTGAACTTGTAGACAGCTGAGTCTCTCTCTTTCAGTCCTGTGATTCTCAGTCTGCAGTTTTTCCTACTACAGTTGTATTTCACACGACCCCTGTAGTCTGAATCATCCCTCACATCCACAGGTTTTCCATTATTCTCTTTAGTAAACCATAACAATTGTCTAATTGAAGTTTGTATTTGATTTATTTGTGGTGGATATTTGTAGGTGCAGTGTATGTACACTTTGGATCCTTTTAAGGCACAGATCTTAGAGGAAGTGTATGTTACTGACCAGCCATGTTGTCCACATACCACTGCAACACAGAAGACATCAGAATTACTTTCAGATCCACAGAAACTGTCATCATTTCATTACAATTACAAAAAACACACTTTGCTATATTTTTAAAACCTGGTACATTACTCTACATAAAAAGTCAAAGATTCATATTGACACATTAGTTGGAAAAATAATTGCTTCTTAATTACTTTAATAATGTCTTAAAATTCAAATCATGACAGTTAAATGCAGTGTCTACTGAGTGTTGTTTTGTGAGACCTGTCAATCTCAGTGCAGCTTTTATTGAAAATATTAGAGGAGGAAAACGTTTACAGTATAATGTTGTTAACAACTTTACAAACTTTACTCGAGAAAACTAAGTTCATGTGTCAGGAAATATGATGTTTAAAAAACTGAATGAAACTCAGTTATTTCTGAAATAAAAGAAATCAAAGAATAAATGAATTTGATTCTCTGTTAGGTATCTCACCAAGCTTTTGTTGACAGAAATTTCTATCACAAAGTAAAAGAATGAACATTGTTTTGCTCCTCTTTCTTCTTTTGACCAGATCTAGAGATTAAACTTTCCACTTATAAACTGAATAATCAATGAACTGAATGACATAAAGCATTTCAATGTCATTATCAATGGATATTGTCCAAATTTTCAATGAAAGTAGTTCAACAACTTAATAAAATAAATCTCTTCAGAGTAAATGGGTTTTGTTCCTAAGACAAAAAAAATATTCAAACTATGTTAAATCCAATCAGTTTCAGTTGATTTTGAGAAGTCTATAAAGTTTCAAAGATTAGAAACAAGAGATGCACAATACCTGATACAGTAATGAGGAGAAGGACAACAAACCATCTTGATGCTGCAGTGAAAATCATCGCTGTATTTCATGTTTGTTTAGTTACTTTATAGGGAAAAATAAAAATAAAATAAAAATAATACAAGTCAATAAATGTACTCAATAGCAGGTCATTTGTGTCTTATGATGTACAAAAACTATAAATTATGTAAACCTCACAATTTAAATAATCCAGAATCAGCGGTACTCACCTTAGACTGAGCTGTTGTCTTTGAATACAACTTTCGTTTCTTGTCAAAGTAACCACGAGTGAGAAAGAGATGTCTGACTTTGGGCGAACTTCCTTCCTTTTCACGCTTCTAACGATTTTCAATAAACATCATGCCAGGATATGAGGGGAGGGATATTGTCATCTTGTACAAGTCATTTCAGGTTTTCTATGAAAAAAAGCAGCTAAAACCTTCATTTAACTTTAACTAAACAACTTTTAGACAACAGCAGTCAACAAGAATGAGAAATCTAGCATTTAATGTTACAACAGTTAATTTAGTATAACAACAAAGAATAAAGAGAGGGCAATGGCTGTAGTTAAGGAGACATCATCATAAGAGGAAGTTGAAGGGCTATTCTTTTTTGTACATCTTTGAATTCAAATGTCATGTTGGTGCTCATATGTGACATACAGTTGCTAAACTAAGTGTCCTGTTCTTTGACGGCTGTGAAGCATTTCACTGTACAGCTTTACAGTAGATTTATATCCACATAAATGCACAGTACAAAGGAAGACATTAAGCTGTTCTTCTGAGATCAGTAATGTTTTTATTCAAATTCTTTAATTACATTCTTACCCACATATTTAGAAAATGTTTGTGCAAGTACAGAAAAGTGTCAGCAGAGGGCGCCCTAAGTTTAGTTGTCCATAAGTTTGTTTCCTTTCTTGACGGTTCAGGGTAACCACCCAGACAGGAACCATCAACAAGACCAACCCACTCCTCAGTCCCTTCAGCCTGCGTGTCTGCATTACACACAAGAACCACTGACTAAACAAACAATGCAGCTGACCACGGGATGCTGATAATGTGCACATTTTTACTGTTTGGAAAACCCAATCAAGGTTCCTGAAGGCCTCTTTTTGCAACAACTTTGCTCCAGAAAAACCACCCAGAACCCCTGCTAACGGAAATTCACTTAATAGCTTTTCCACAGTGTAGTGCAATGCAGAGGTCATCCCTCAGTTCTGTGACTGTGTTAGAAGAACCTGCTGCCTTGATTTGAATTCAAGATTTAAAATGCTTTCTTAATCTCAAAAGAGAAATTAATTCATTGAAGATTTTTAACATCCATCAATTTGTAAAATGTGACTCAAGGGACTTGCAGCTCTTGAACAGCTCGGCTGTACATGTGTAGACACTTAAGGGTTTATCGTACCTCCTACATATAATCTATCATCCTAAAATATGTTTTTAAATTAGTCCTTCATCTATTATTATTTGGAATTACAAAAGAAAAATCAAGTTTGAACAGCTGGCATTCTCTTTTATATTTCAACATAATCATGACCAAAGCAGACTGGACTTCCATTTCCTGACAAGCATACATCTTTTTTGATCCCATGTGCCAGAAAAAATAACCACTGATGTCAGTGGGCCTGGCAGCTGTGACGAGGGATTACTACACCACCAACTCCTATGTCATGTGTCATTTGTATGAAGGCAGCCAGTACAAAGACATAATCAAAAGGACAGGAGATCTTGTTTGTCATGTGACCAGAAAAGCATGTTACAATATTCACAACATACATCACTGATTAATGTTGATTTCAAATACTGAAATCACTGATATTTGCTTGTAAAAAGTGAATCTAAAGTATATTTAATATAGTTCCAATCATAAACAATGCTCATGCCAAAGTAATTTCCTGGTAGACTTTAAATTATTGATTTAAAGTCTACCAGACACTTCACAGGTCCCAGTGGCATCTTAAATTCACAAGTGACACGCTGGTGAATCTCGTCTGTGATCATACAGGTGGACACAAGGATATGAATTAAGATATTGTGCAAATAGATCCACACATTCTTCATCATTCTCTTTAGAAAACCAGAACCTTTCTGTAACTGTCCTCTATATAGTTTTAGTCTTTTTCACAGAGAGTGGGTATTTGTTGGTGGAGTGTTTGTCTACAGTGGATTGCTGAGGCGAGAAATTTAAACTGAAGAACTTATCAATAACTAAACATCTTTAGGAAGAACTTTCTTTCAACCTGTCAATCTAACACTTAGTTTACAAATACTTTGGGGTGCAAGTTGTTTCTAAACTAGAAGGGTTATACAGGTTTTGGATGGTAGCAGGAGTAACTCTGTAAATAATATTTAACAACAAAAAAAAGCAATGACAAAACACAAGACCCCCAAACTTGACACTTAACAAATCATTTTAACACATTCTGCCTGGATCCCAGGACTTCTGAGTTTGTGAGAGCAGAACATCAGCAATGAAGTTTCAGCAAGGCTGAAGATGCTGAAGAGATGAAAGTATCTCTGGCCTCCCGAAGCTAATCTGATGAAGGGTTTTTTGAAGCTAAGATGTCTCCGAGTTTCTTTGTGTCCTTGACAACCTTGGGTATCCCTCAGTGGGTTTTCAAGTGACTCATATAAAAGATGCTGATGCATGTTCACCTGGAAGAGGAAGACTTTAAATTACCTACTCGTGTCATGGCAGAAATCAAATTTCTTTATTTGCAGATGATGAATAAAAGCAACATATTATTATCCTTTTGCTGGAGTCCAGTTAGCTCTGAATCATTATAGTCATGAGTGTTTTTTTTTTAATAAAGACGGCTGGTGAAAAAGAATAAGATATGTGATTTGACAAAAAAAAAAAAATGTCTAAGGCATTTAGTTTTGTCCTGTGTGGAACACTACTCTGACCTTATTTGTAAAAACTATTTATAGGCATTTGAACAATACTGATTTTCCCATTTTCTCATTACAAACTTTAATATCCATATGCTAACTGAGGACTTCAGAATCTGAGATGTTGTTCTTGAACTTGAAATTGTTTGTGAATAGCTTCATAACCTTTCCCAAATAATAAGAAACAAGGATTGCTTCTTGAAAAACATGGCTGATGTCTTTCCTTCATTGCTTCACACTCAGTCTTAACCTCAAGAACAACATGTTGTCACAAAATAAATCAAATGCAACATCCAAATGCTGCCGATCAGCTGAGTGAAAAAAAAACTGTCTTTTGTTTGTTTTGTTTGTTTGTTCTGTTTTTTAGTGTTTGGGGGAGGAGGGCGTCACACCTGCTGATGATCAATCAACCAAATTCATTCGATTAGCAGCACCTGACTTCTTTCTTTTAAAATTACACATTAACAGGTTTCTTGTTCAATAAAGACTGTATTTATCTAATTTCAATAAAAAGATAACTGTTTTTTGTTTTTTTGTTTTTTTATTACTGATCTTAGCCACATACATCAAAATAACACAACCAAAAATAACGACTCAGAAACCTAAATATAAAACCACAGCGACAGCATCACACTCAGTCTTAACCTCAAGAACAACATGTTGTCACAAAATAAATCAAATGCAAGTATATATTTATCACATTTATTCAATTTTGTGTGCACCCTTTTGGGAATATAGTTAGAATTTTTAAAACAATCTGTGACATAAAAGATTCTCATAAACAACAAAATCATGTCATCATCATCATGTAACATACATGTCAATTTATTTTGAAATCACAACCAAACATTTAAAACCTTTATTTTCTTTTTCACACAGCTACACTCTCAATAATCCAAGCTTGTGTTTTTGTCTTTGACAGTCAACATGCAAATGTTGAAAATTTGAAGTACTGGTGAACTGAATTATCATTAGCTGTTTTTTGAAAGACAAAAACTGAACTTGTAAAGTGATGCTGAAGTCATGTTGATGTCTGATCAAATGAAAAAGTCCGTCCATATGTTGCTGGGTGCAGCTGTCCACAGTTAAGCATTTAGCCAATTCCCTGCATATCCTATGTATTCCTTGTTCCACAAATCAATTGCTTTTATTTATTGTTTTCCCTCTCAAATACAACAAAGTAGCTCAAAATATACCTGTCAAGTGCAGAAAAAAGTTTTGTTTACTAAACCACAGCTGATTAAAAAGCTGGAAGCCACTTTTACAAGCAAACATGGTAATGAGCAATGCAGACAGGACGTCGAACTGGTGATAGTAATACATCTTTTTTACTACTCACTACAAACAAAAACATAAACAAACAAAAAGATCAAAAGTTGACTACAGATTCTACTTTCTTTGGCCTTTGGGAGGTTTTTTGACTGTGGTGTACAGATCTTCAGGATTGTCAGCAGGATCCTCACTACTGATCCCAGCTCTGTAGGAATGAAAGGAGATAAGACATACAGACACATCACAAAAATGTTAATTAATGTGATAAATGATGCTGTGAGGAGCCGCTCACCTCTTAGAAGTACTGGCACTGTTGAGTTTAACAGCAGCAAACTCAACCATCTCTTTCTGTCTCTTTGCCATCATATGTCTGTGGGACTGAACTGGTCCAGTGTTGGAGTAGACAGCTTCTTCTGGTTCTATTGAAAAGTCGGTACTGGCAAAACCAAGTTCATCCTCTGCTGGTTGTCTCCAGAGACACTGAAAAAAATTTTTTTTTTTAGGTTTATTTAATTGTTCGTCAATAGTAAGGAGTTATGATGCTAAAGAATTTCCTCTGATCCCAATAGCAGTATACTGCTATTTTTTCTGATGCTAAAAGAAAATAGGAACTATTATATAATACAACTTAAGCACTATATTGTAATTCTTAAATAACATCTTAGGGTAGCATTGTGGTTCAGTGGCTGGTACTGTTGTCCCACAGCAAGAAAGTCCTGGGTCAACTCCCAGCAGGACTCTTTCTGTGTGGAGTTTCCATGTTCTCCTTGTGCTTGCCTGGGTTTTCTCCAGGTACTCCAGCTTCCTCCCACAGTCCAAAAACATGTATGTCAGGTTGAATAATGACTCTCAATATTCTAAATAGTGTTAAAGTTATGGTTGTTCATCTAAATGTTACGCGACGGACCAGCTGTCCAGCTTGTGTATTCCTGCCTTTCACCTGAAGAGACCTGGAAAAGGCTCCAGCAGATCACTGAGACCCTGCACTGGAACAGGCAGGTAAAGATGATGGATGGATGGATGGATGGATGGATGGATGGATGGATGGATGGATGGATGGATGGATGGATGGATGGATGGAAGGAAATAACAGCTTGCAGAGAAAATATTTAAGATTCCTCAAAGGCCACATAATCCTTCACTAAAGGAAAAAGTAGTATTATTTCAACCCCAAAATCACAGAAATATTTGTAATACAAAAACTGAAACCCTGGGGAGTTATTTGAGAACTTTACAAGACTTTTATACATTTGCAAAAATGTTTAGCAATGTCTACTGAAGTCACTATATATGGTCATTTGCCGATTAAATACTAATATTTGAAGTTCACAAGGCAAAACCCATTCAGAATATAACTATCCAGAAATGTCCTTTGATTCCAAGAAAAGAACCATCTTAAAGACTTTTTAATGATCTTAGTAATAGTAAAATAACTATTTCTGTATTATCTACTGACAGTATAAAAAAAATATGGATCTGATATTAAGCTCTAATAAAGAGGAGACAGATAAAGAAGAATATGATTAAAAATCTTTAATGACAATTAAACAGAAGATATCATTCTATTGTTTAGTGTTTTGAAAATGAGATATAAATCTTAGAGTGTAGTATTATTAAGGATCCCAAAAAAGTTTTCTGTTATAGTAAAGGTCAAGTCTCTCGTCTCACCTGTTCCCTGGTGTCTGGTTCTTCTTCAGGTTCAGACTGATGCTTAACAACTTTGTTTTTTCTGTTTGAAAAAAAAAAATCATTTTAAAAACTGAAATTACATACAATAAATATTTAACATGTTAAATCTGATGAAAGAACCTCTCACATGGTCAGGGTGACAGAGATGAGTATGAGAACCAGGAGAACAAGAGGAAGTTTTGCAATAGTTATTATTTTCCATGATCCTATAAAACACAGACATGAAAGCAAGTTATTCTGGAAAATTGCAGGTGATTTGTGGTGATTCAGAAATTAAACCATTAGGTTTAAATTAGTAATTTTTGAGTCAGCTATCTGTTTCTTTGAATTACACATCATTAGAAATGTTGGTTTCTGCAGCTTTATCCTCAAGTTAAGACCGTAAATTTAAAACTCTAATTTAAATGTAATTAAATGAAAATTGTAACTAAAACCTTATTTTTGCAGGCAATTGTGGCCTCAGTGATAAACTTTAACCATTAGGGCACAAATCCTCCAGATGACCCAATGCAGGATGGGTTATTAACTTACTTGCAACAACATTCACATGTAAATAAGTGGAGTTATGACGTCCTCTGGTGTTCTGGACATCACAGTAATAATCACCACTGTGTTGAAATGTGATGCTGCTGATGGTTAAGTTCTGTCCTGAAGCTTTTGGTGAGTCTTCATCCTCCTTGTACCAGGTGTAGTTAGCTGCTGGGTTAGCATCACTGTGACAGGTCAGAGTCACTGAACCTCCCTCCACTATCTCACCAGAGGGACTCGCTGATACAGAGGGAGACTTTGGTGGATCTAGAGGGGAAACAATATCAGCTTAGTTGTTTGTAATTTATCAGAAAATTAGACAGGTAAGAAGTACTTAATTTAGTTCTGAAACTGTGAATGTGAAGCAGATAGGGCTTCTGGTATTATCTAAAAATCAAGCTTCAAAATATTAACAGACATCTCTTGATGTGTCACACATTTTGCAGCTAAAACGTCTACTATAAAATTATAGAGCATCTTAGAGAACTTAGTGGGAAGTAGTTTCACTCACATTTCCCATCAGTGTTGATGGGTTCAGACGTCCGGCTCCCCAGTTGATTCTCAGAGGTACAGTAATATTCTCCAGACTCAGAAGACTGGATGGATGTGAAGACAAGTATTTGTTCTTCACTGACAGGTGTATGGACATTTCTCCTGAACCAGGAGTAGTTAGCTGTTGGGTTAGCATCACTGTTACATGTCAGAGTCACTGAAGTTCCCTCCACTATCTCACCAGTGGGACTTACTGATACTGAAGAAGACTTTGGTGGATCTGGAGGAGAAAAGTAAGTTACAAGCAGAAGCTTTTTCTAGAAAAATTGCTAAAAACTCTATATCTGGTGAGTCAGGTGTCTGTATATTTAAAAAAAATGGGGTGCAAAAACATCACCTTATAAAAGATATAAATGGAAATAGAAAACTTGCAAAATGGAATATTTGTATTCAGCTTTTCACTCATTCTCCAGTCAAAACAATACAAACTGGTCAATAAAAACTTCTAGACAGTACAACAATGCAACATTTCTTCTGACCTCATTTGTCATTACCAAAGATGCATAGATCCAGATTTTTTTGCTCTGATCTGATTCCAATATATACATTCAGATAACCAATACTGAATCCTAAAGGAGATGTTGTTGTTTATGGGTGTTTTCATGTTGAATATTTGCGACAACAATGCAAAAACTGTAGAAAAAACATATGTATATGAACCAATCATTCAGTTAGTTCAGAACAACAGTGCTTCATCTGACCAGGATAAATCAAGTAGATTAAAGCAAAAAATAAAATGAAAAACCTTAAGATTTGAATCTCATTTAAATATTTTTGATCAGTGCCATCATTAACCTCTTAGTGAATTTTTTCAGCATTAGCCTTCAGTGCCAATACTGGGTCAGATTGTCTTGTCTCTAGTCTAGTCAATACATTATACTTGTTTTATAAACAATAAATAAAGCTATATTTATTTTATAAATAAATAAGTTAATAAATAAGTGCTTAAAGATACAAATAAATTCAATGATCATGAAATGTCATTGGGAATCTCCAAAAGGCCTTAGAAAGTCTACACCCAGTGTCTATCCTGGCTTTACTTGCTTCTATTCCACAGTTTTATAAATATTGGTATTAATGAGATTTTAAAGATTCCGTTTGCAGCGAGGCATCCCAAACCTCCTTCCAGAGGACAGCAGCTCATAGTCAGAGTGAAGAGCATGGGAGGATCCTGGTTTATTTTAAAGTAGCTGTTCAAAGACACTCTTTATGCACATCTGCTCAATAAGAAGTGTAGCTCAGCAAAGTAAAGTTCAGTATGAGTTTTAACTAAAACATCCTGACTTATGATTTAGTTAAGTTGGTAAATAAGTGAAAGATGGTGACTGATGGTGGAGACACAGCTGAAGAAATCTGGTAATATCTCCAAAGCAAACCATCAGTTAGCTAGGTTTTTTGGGGGGAAATTACAGTATGAAATTGAATTAAAAAATAGAACAGAAAATAGAAATCAATTTAAAGGAGTTTATAAAGTGCATTTCTGTCACCATATTTGCTCAGAAAAGCAATGTAAAGTTTAGTAACAGCTTTAACTAAACAGACACTGACGTTAAGGCAACTTTAGCTGCTAATAAACTGAGAGGTTTTGACTGTGACGCACAGAAACCAGTGGCTGAATGACTTTTCTCAGGAACATTTTAGTGGTTACTCTTACTGTTGCCTCGCAGCAAGATGGTTTGTGGTTCAACTCCCAGCAGGAGTGTTTCTCCAGGTACTTGAGCTTCCTTCTGCAGTCCAAAAACATGTACTGGTAGTGTAATTTAGGTTGATTGGTGATCCTAAATTAGTGTAAGTGTGTGTGGTTGTTTTTCTCTCCATGGCCCTGTGATGGACTGGTGGGGTGTACCTGAAGGTGGGATAGACTCCAGAAGATCGGATCAGACAAGACTGGAAGAAGTGGGTGTAAATAATGAATGTGTGGATTTTTTAGGGTCCACATAAAATGAGAACTATTGAGTTGACTTCAAAATTCAAGCATTGCTGGCCTTCCATTTCAGCCTTTCTGTCTCTATCATCTATTGTTTAGTCTTCACATGAAATGTTAACTTTAAAATTGGAGGAATAGCTGTCACTTTTTTTGTATAAAATGCAGAACTCAAATTGAATCATCTGTGGAGATACAGCATCCACCCTCAAAGCTGAAGTTGACAAATGAACCAGAAACTGAATGATGAGATGGAGTGATGATTGTAACACGAAAACCAAAAATAAAACAGTCCTGTAGTTCTGCAATTGGAAGGAAGCAAAACCCTCTTGTTTTTCTAAAATCTGCCAACATTCATAGCTCCTGATTCTAACACCTTGTTATTTCAGTCTGTTCTTAACACACAGAAGCTTCCTGCTCAGAAACAGCAGGGAATAAGCTCCCCTCTTCCAACAATATTTAATCAGTTTTAGTTTTAGAAAAAAAGAAAACTTTAACCTACATTAATATATTAAACACAAAGTGACTGATGAAGATGTAAACTGTAAACTCTGTTAGTTTTCATACACAGAGGAGGATGCTTCAGTTTCCAAAGTCATAAATTGCAAACTTTAGCTTTGGCAACTGGCAAACTATGGTTGCACGTAACTAATGTGAACTGAAAGATAGTTTGATGAAGTCTTTGTGGAGTGAACTCACACACTGGAGGAGAGCGGTAACCCTCATGTCCTTTAACAGCACAGGAATAGCTGTCATCATTTCCAACAGCAACTCTACAAGAAGAGGCTTCTTCCTCCATTTTCTGTCCATTATTGTACCAAACATACGAGTGAGGATCAGTTAAATCACAGCTGCTTTTACACCTCAGCTCTGTCAGGTTTGATGATCTTTTCACCTCCACCTTGAGCTCTGAAAGTGTGGAGAAAGAACATGTCATTGCAAAGTAAATCATTCACGCAAACAGACACAAAGAGATGGACAATATCTTAGATAA
>JAOWBL010003238.1:0-12543 GCA_028564865.1 Zenarchopterus dispar | reverse complement strand
GTTTCCTCCCACAGTCCAAAAACATGTATGTGAGGTTGATTGGGAACTCTAAAATTGCCCGTAGGCGTGAGTGTGTGTGTGAATGGTTGTTTGTCTGTGTATGTGGCCCTGCGATGGACTGGCGACCTGTCGAGGGTGTACCCCTGCCTCTCGCCTGCAGTGGGCTGGGATAGGCTCCAGCCAACCCCCGTGACCCAGAAATAGAACGGATCAAGAAAATGGATGGATGGATGGATGAATGCAACAAAGTGGCTCAACTTAGTGTTGGTTCTACTTGGGTTTTTCTTTTTTTTTGTCGATGGTGGTTTGCAGTAAAGAAAAATAAAATAATTCTGGTTTTATTATCACATTTAGATGGATGCACTCATTTTAATCTTCAGTGTGAAAATTCCAGGCAACAACTGCTGTATAAAACTTGACAGGTTCAGTTAAATAAATATAAATGCAACAAAGTGTATCAAGTAAGTGTTTTTGATAGATTAGAAACATCACTGGAGATTTAGGAAAAAAGGAAGTAAATCAGGCTTTGGTGCACACTTTCCACCTTCACCCAGCTGAATAGTGTATATCGAAGTGTATATTGTAGACTTAAGTCTTTGATATAAGAAACAAATAATATGGGCAAATCCATCCTTTTTATGTTATTTTCCAAGCAACAGCTTATGTTTAAAACTTTGACATTGCTCCTATTTGATTTTGGACTTGATAATAAATGCTGTGAATGACTGAATTTATAGGGACATCCATAATGAATTTGAAGTTAATAGAGTTTGAAACTTGATTCCAGATATGATTGGGCTTTCTTGTGGGTAAAGATATTGGTCTGACCTTAGTAAAAGTTCTGGTTTTTATTCTTACTTACTGAATTGGAAGTTTGACTGGATGAAGAAATCAAAAATTTATGAGAGCAAGAAAAAACAGGCGTTTGGGTAGAAGTTAAGGGCAATGGAAAGGTGTCTTCATGTGTCACTAACATGTTAGATCCTTTTTATATGTTTGGAGTGAGGCTTCTGAGGAGTTGAATACAGGCAGGGAAAACAGGCAGTTTGTTTACAGACACACAAAGAGATGGGGGCAAACTAGTCCATTTGTTGATGGGGGATTTGAACAATGTGACAGGGGAGAGAGAGTTAAAGACCCCAATTTCTTTAAGTGAAAACTGCAGAAATGTATCATTTCCCATTGCTCCACATGGAATAATTAAGGATGGGGATGCAAACGACTTCTTAATTAGATTTTTTAATTATTGAGGATTCACTTCTCCTTTTATAGTAGTTCAATTAAGAAAACTCATCAAAAACTGAAGAGATGAAAAGAAACCGTTTTTCTTCCTTCTCCCCCTCCTCCTTGTCCCCTCTGTCTCATCTCCCTTCCTTTCGTCCTCCATTTCATATGCTTCTCCTCTCTCATTTGAAAGAAATGGACTACCTGCATTCTGTTTGATGGTTTGTCTATGCTGATAAGCAGGAAATGAAAGGGATTTTTGGTAATTTTAATTAACTTTGCTATGGTAAACGTAGAGGGAAAAATGATGGTGGAAAGGAGAGATGATGGCAATAATGGCATTTTCTTCAGTGATAATGAGTCTGATAATAGTCGTTATGACATTAACTCAGAGTTGGTTTTCTTTCACCTAAGCTTTTAGAGTTTGCTTTGTTCTATCTTTAATGAGTATAGACTTTAAAGAGGAACCTTTGAATAAAAAAAAGTCTGGAAAAATATAGAAAGGGTGATGCACATTTTAGACTAATAAATGTGCTTTTTATTTATTTTACACTTTAAGTTTGAGAATCCATACAACCCAAACACAAGGCAAACCACATTTAAAATGTCTGAGTAGCTCTAAACCACACCTTCAAATAAAATTGAATTAACTGGAGTCCAGTTGTGCACAACTTGACTCCAAGAAAAATTCAAATTTTGTTGATATAATTAATCTACTGATTCACTTACTTTTTACATCAGCATTGTAAATGCTTAATGGGTGTGTTTCGTAAAGACATCAGAAATTATAGCTGTATATTAATTATTGTAACTTAGATGAATATGAGATTACATTACATAATAAATGAATAGCAAAAAAATTTGATTTCAAGGGTTCACATATATTTTTTGGCACTCGTAAGGATAAAAAAGTATTTGTTAAAAAAAAAAAAAACAAAGAAAAAAAGTGGCATAGTATTTTTGCAAGTGACCGGCACATTCATTATAAAGGCCACCTTGTACCTTGTGACAAAAATGAATATAGAATTTGTTGGGCTTCATTTATCATTTGTGGAGTTGCAGCAGACATTTTCTATAAGAAGTTGAGTCTTTGTGATGAAAATACAGTTTATGGTAAGCACTGTCAACAGTAATGTTATGTTTGTACAATGTGTAGTAATTGGACTCAGAAAATAGCTACATTACTTTCCAAGCAACAAAAAAAATTGAAAAATTGACAGAAAACAAAAATCAATTTGGTTTCTTTGTTTCCAGTCTCCTGGGTCAGAAAATATATTGTTTAATTCAGATTTGGATGGTATTACCACATCAGAGAAGAAGATTGGAACTGAGCTGTGAAAGCAAGAAGTACTCATGTAGTTTGTGTGAGAATGATTTCAGAAACAATCTAGGAATATCTTTTCTTGTCATCTTTATCAGTACTTAGCTTTACATACATTTTACTTCACAGTTTCAGTGATCAGCTGTTGCCTTCTTCAAGAGTGTGTCACTGACAAGCATGTGACATGTCAGTTGGCAGTTGACAAAGAGCATGGCATATGTAGCATGTCCAGCTGAGCTTATGTCCTCGTGTCCTTATGTCAGACCTTATGTCTGAGCAAAAGAACCAGAATCTGCTGTTTTAATAAAAAGGCATCTATAAATCTTTGATTTATTAGCTTATAAATTTATTAGCTTGATGAACCTTTGATTTATTAGCTTAAAGTAATTTTGCATTTACTGCAGTTTGGGAGTTGGTAGTACAAAACTGTTACTTCAACAGGCACACAGTTTAAATTTTTTCAACATCAGCAGAAAAACTGATTCCTTATCTTACCTACTCCTGAGTGATGCTTTTCTAAATACCAATGTAATAAAATTTCAGCATGCATTAAAGCTCTATTAGGCCTCAATAACTGACTCTTACTAATTTAATTTTTATTGCAAAGAACTGAAACTAGGGAACAAATAAGTAAGTCTTTCTACATGGTTCTGGTTCCACTAACCCAAACACGAATTTCAGAGATGATCATTCATGCATTCAACAAAACACAACCCCACAGTTTTGACAGTTTTACAAAGGGAAAGAAAAAAATAATCCCAGTCAGGATTTTTCTTGGCTTCTTCTTTTCATTTTGGCTGCTCCTTTCAGGGTTGGCCACACCAAGTCATCTGTCTCCATCTAACCCTATCCTTTGCATCCTCTTCTCTCACACCAATCACCCTCATATCCTCCTTCACTACATCCTTATACTTCCTCTTTGGTCTTGCTCTAGGCTTCCTGCCCAGCAGTTCCCACCATAACATCCTTTCCTCAATAAATTCACTCTCTCTCCTCTGCACATGTCCAAACCATCTTAGTCTTGCCTCTGACTTTATCACATCTAATGTGCCGTGCCTCTGATGTACTCATTCCTAATCTTATCCATCCTTGTTACTCCCAAAGAGAACCTCAACATTTCCATTTCTGTTACCTCTAGGTCTGCCTCCTTTGTCTTTTTCAGTGCCACTGTCTTCAAACCATACGACATCGCTGGTCTCACCACTGTCATGTACACCTTTCCTTTCATTCCAACTAATACTCTTATCACATGTCACTGCTGACACTTTTCTCCACTCATTCCAACCTGCTTGTATACATTTCTTCACCTCTTTTCCACAGCCTGTGTGGCTCTGGACTGTTGACTCTTAGTACATAAAATCCTCCACTTTCTTTATGTCTCCCCCTGTAACCTCACTGTTCCTCTGTGTCCCACTCATTCACACACAAAAATACTCTGTCTTGCTGTGGCTAAATTTTATCCCTCTTCTTTCCAGAGCATGTCCAAATATCCCTCCACCTGCTGCCTGCTCTCAATACAGATTAAATATCATCTGCAAACATCATGGTCCATGGAGATTCCTCTCTGACCTGATCTGTCTGCAAACAAGAAGGGGCTAATGGCTGATCCTTGGTGCAGTTCCACCTCCACCTTGAACTCCTCCGCCACATCTACGGCACACCTCACCACCGTCTTACACCTCTCATACATGCCCTGCACCACTCTAAAATACTTCTCTGCCACTCCAGACTTCCTCATACAGTACCACAGTTCCTCTCCAAGCACACTGTCATAAGCTTTTTGTAGATCTACAAAGACACAATGAGGCTCTCTTTGGCTTTCCCTGTATTTCTCCATCAACATCCTCAAAGCAAATAGTATATCTGTAGTACTCTTTCTCAGCGTGTCACCATGCTGCTGCTCACAATTTCTTACTTCTGTCCTTAGCCTACTTTCTATGACTCTTTCCAACAGCTTCATTGTATGTCACATCAACTTTATTCCCCTGTAGCTGCCACAACGCTCTATCTCTCCCTTGTTCTTAAAGATTAGCACCATCACACTTCACCTCCATTCCTCATGCATCCTCTCACTCTCTAAGATCTTGTTGAACAACAGAGTCAAAAACTCTACTGCCACGTTTTCCTGACTCTTGCATACTTCCACAGGTATATCATCAGGAACAACTGCCTTTCCATTCTTTATCCTCTTAGATGCCTTCCTAACTTCACCTTTACTAATTTTTATGACCCACAACGGACACCTTCTCTACTCGTTGTTCTCTCTCATTTTGCTCATTCATCAACTCTTTAAAGAACTCTTTCCATCTTCCTATCACATTTCTGGCTCCTGTAAATACATTTCCCTCTTTGTCCACCACCCTAACCTGCTGCACATTATTCCTATCTCTGTCTCTGCTTCACTAACCTGTGCAGATCAGTCTCTCCCTCCTTGCTGTCCAATTTAGCATAAAAGTCATCATATGCCCTCTGTTTGGCTGTTGCCACATCTATCTTCACCTTACGCTGCATTTCCTTGTACTGCTGTCTACTCTCTTCTTTCCTTTCAGTGTCCCACTTCTTCTTAGCTAACCTCTTTCTCAGTATACACTCCTGCATTTCCTCATTCCACCACCAAGTTTTCTTGTCTACCTTACTCCCAGATGACACACCAAGTACTCTCCTGCCCGTTTCCATGATCACATTTGCTGCGGTTGTCCAGTCATCTGGAACTTCTCCTTAAAAGCAACACAACACTCTTCCTCTTTCAGCTTCCACCACTTCATCTTCTGCTATGCCTTTGTCCTCTTCATCACCACCAGTGTCATCCTACACAACACCATACTATGCTGTCTGGTTACATTCTCCCCGCTACTACCTGTATGTAACCTGAAGGAAATTAGTGACTGCAGTCAACCTGTGTGCTCCTTCCTCCACTCTTATAAGTGACCCTATTTTCCTGCCTTTTCTGGAAGAAAGTATTCACTTCAGCCATTTCCATCCTTTTTGTAAAGTCAACCACCATTTGTCCCTCTACATTCCTGTCATGGATGCCAAACCTACCCACCACTTCCTCATCACCTCTGTTGCCTGTACCAACATGTACACTGAAATCTGCTCCAATCACCCCTCTCTCACCTCTGGGGATAATTTACATCACTTCATCTAACCCAGTCCAGGATTTCTCCTTCTCTTCTAACTTACATCCTACCTGTGAAGGATAACCACTGACAACATTAAACAACACACCTTCAATTTCTAGCTTTAGACTCATAACTTTATCTGAAACTCTTTTCAGAGTCCAGAACATTCCTAACAAACTCCTCTTTCAAGATAACTCTGACTCCATTCCCTTTCACATCAAGACCATGATAGAACAGCTTAAACTCTGCTCCTAGGCTCCTGGCCTTGCTACCTGTCCACCTCATCTCCTGGACACACAATACATCTAAGTTCCTCCTTTGCATCATGTCAACTAACTCCAGATTTACCTGTGATAGTTCCTACAGTCAAAGTCCCTACTCTCAGTCCTAGCTCCTAGACTTTCCTCTTTTCCCTCTGCTTATGGACACACCTTCCTCTTCGCTCTCTGCTTATGGACATGCCTTCCTCCTTTCCTTCTTCATTTGGCTGAGTTTGTAATAAGTTTTAGTAAGTCTATCAAAGAAAAAAAACTTAAGGCTCCAGTCCAGATTTTATCTCTGACCTTCACAACCAAAAGAAAAACAAATTTAAACGAACAATTTAACATATTCATAGCAGTTATTTGCAGCACCTGTTTATTATCACTTGTCTACTTATCTACTTGTTTACAAAGTAGATAAGAGAATCAGACAGTAAGCTGATAAGATAAAATATTTCTTCTATTGTTCCACTATTGGGAATTTCACATTGTCACAATAGCAGTACAAAGTATGAAAAGATATGATAGAAATGAAATCTAGTATAAAAAAAAAAAAAAAGAGTATAGCATCCAAAATGTTATTAAAATATAAGAAACAGCAAGCCAAATGTATAAAATGCATAAAATGAGAAACTTCACAAAACAATCCAGTGGATCAAAAATTAGCCTCCATCTTGGTAGAATCCACCCTATTTTGTAATATTTTGGCCAAAGTATTTCATAGCCATTTAATGAAGATCCCAGAAAATGGGAAATGTTGTCAACTTAAGTAGAAAAAAGTACAATCAGTCAAATAAATGGATAAAAAAAATAATTAAATAGAAATGGAAACAGCTGGGAGATCATGCTTTCTGGGCCTCCTCACCAGGGCAAGAACTAAAATTAGCACCTCATTCACTGAGATTCAACCCCTATTCCCTCTAGCCTTTTCCTCTTATCCCTTTCTCACCATTTCTTTCATCTACTACCTTCATTCCTTGATCCTCATAGGAACTTAAAAAAATAGCTCACGAATAATGAACTTTTATAAGTGGGTACTCAAGGGGGTTGACCATCGGGGGGAGGGGGGGGTCGGTCTACTGAAATATTTGTCCTTTTGTCATCCTTTTAGGCACCATTCCTCCCCTCTGTCTTCCTTATCCTGTCATCCCACTCCTTTCCAATTGCATCTTTATGTCCCTCCTAAGTGCTGCCAGTTTGCAGCTATATAGTTAAACAGTTTTGAAAGGAGGAAGAGCAGACAAGAGAACGTTTACTGCACTGCATCCCTAAAGGGATTTATCTTTAAATTACCTGTTAAATGGCCTCAAGGGGAAGACTTTAACATGTGTGTGTTTGCATGTCAGCTTGTGTGTGTGTGCTTGTGTGTTATTACATACTATGGGGCATTTTCCTCTATTTCACACATGACTTCTCTCCCCAAGGCATGTGGCATTGTCTCTGAAAGAAAAAGAATTAAATTGATTCTGTCCTTATATTCCTCTTCACCTCCCTTCTGGCTCCTGCATTGCACTACACAAGCACACACACTCACACAATTTACTCATATCTTCAACTTCAACACTTTTCTTGGGCTTAGACACACAAACTTCTGATTTTGCCAGCTAATACAACCCTCAAACTTGGCTCCTCTTCCCACACTCACAGACTTCCCATGGTTGGTGTTGAACTGATGCATTTTTCAGAGCTCACAGTACAAGTAAAGACATATGTATTTATTTCCGAACTGGTTCATCGTGGCTTTGCTCTAAAAGATAAGAACATATCCACTGCACATCTATACACAATCCCTTGCTATTGGCTTTACTGAGCCACCTTTGTCACTGTGTATTCATGTGAGAGAAAAAAACTGCCAAATAACTGAGTGACAGGTGGCTAATAAGAGAGTAAAAATACAGTGTAGAACAGAATGTAAATAGCTGATATATGTTATGGTTGTGAACCAGCAGCTAATCCTAACCCTCTCTCCCGACAGCAAGAGCACCGAGGGGCGGGGCGATCTCCAGGGGCACTGGGCCTGGCCACCTGCAGCTTGTAAATTCTAATTAGATGCCTTTTTAAGTCACCACCCACCGATTCCCCGTGTGGGATTATTGCTCTTTGTGCTCTATGCCACACCAGTGCTTCCGGAGATCTCCTGCTACCCGTCCTATGTCTCCATTCTTGTGCCTAGTCACTTTAGTGAGCTTTTTGTGCTATACTACTTGTTGCCCATGTTGATGGTGCTTTTTCGTTGAGCCTTTTTTCATAGCCTTCGGAAGAATCCCTCGTTGGCTGATTTTTTTGTTCTTGTGGATTAGTGTTTTTGAAAGACTGCTGTGAATAAATCTTCTGTGAACTGACTCTGCAACTGGGCCCGAGACTCCTTGAACGATCCGTGACAATATGTATCTTGAACAAATATTCAGATTTTAAAATGTGTTCAGCGACATACATGCACAACTTGTGGCAGGTTTCCTCAATTAAGTATTAACATAAGCATGACATGCTTTTTTGTTTTTTGAACTTATTTAGTAGTCTAGAAATTTAGACATACCACCAGCAAATTTGAATTTGCTTTCCAGGTACATCTAGTTACCATCCATCGATGCTTATTAACTATGGTCATAAGTCAGGGGGAGCCAATCAAATAATATTACCACTATTGTGGTAGAGAGAGTCACTGGGTGGGCTTAACATGATGATGACAGAGTAGTGATGTAATCTGGATGTAAACAGTGTGGATAGCTTCAGATGAGGATTAACAGCAGTTTCAATTGCCTTTGGCATCAAAAGTTAAGGATTCTGACTTTTTCTTCAAAAGTTGAAAAGAAGACGACACTCAAATCAAGGTAAGGTAGATATACATTCTCTTTTACCAACAAGCTATGACATACTTTTCTACACAACAAACTCTCCCATTCTCTTGTTTCCATTGCTCTGAATACATCACCTTATTTGTTCCTGTGATTGGTTGTAGCACTAACCAACTAAATGCAAAAGGATAAGCAACCATTAGTGTCACATGGTGGAACTCCTTAGGTGGGGAAACCCTATGGATTTTTTTCAGACCCTACATATTTCAGGATGTGGGTCTGATCTGTCACGTTACTTATTGTTTCAATAATGAATTTAAAAAATGTTGTATTTCTAAGCAAAATAAACAGTGTTCAACTCTTGCAAACTCATTGCTGTTTTTGGCATGTCAACATCAGATTCTATCGTAGACTAAAAGGCCCCAGTGTGCTCAGGACAGACATCTTTCAGTTATGATGTCACCATCCCAGCTAACAGGAAATGGAGATACAATTGACATAGTATAGCATATGACTCTGCTAAAACCATTCCAAACAGCAATATCAACATATAATCTGTGCTGCTGCAGTTCCTTTTCCCTTAGTTGACTTTCATACTCGAGATCCATTTCTTGCTCAAACATGGCTAAATTTCTAGTTTTTAATAAAGTAAGTAATCTCTCTGAGTTTTCTCTGTCAGAGCTTGGTTTAGAGCTCTGTGTTCAGTTCTTGATGTGAACATCTAATCTTTTACAGAAGGTTATACAAAATCCATCTATCTACTTGAGAATATCCAGACATTCAATCAATCAGAAAACACTTAAGAGGGAGGATGGGGGCAACACAACCAGCACCGGGGAAGTGTCCAATATGGCCGCTGCCCACCACCCATGCCCAACACAACATTAGCAAATAAACAAGCGGGTACAGCTAACATCCAGAGGGCAACACCAGGATGTACCAGCCAGCAAGAACCCAAATTGCCACAAAACCCAGCAACCCCCCGCCCCCCACAGGCCCATCCCAAGAACCCAGTCAACCACCCGAGGCATGCCCCAACCCCACACAAGCCCCCAAGGACCCCACCATGGGCATCCCCCGAACTGCAGACACACGCACCAACAACCCAGAGCCCCCAAGGCCCCTGCAGGACCCACCCAGCCGAGCAGGGCCCAAATACCCCACCACCATTTAATCAGCCTTCCTCCACCCCCAGTTAATTACTTTTGTTTGTTTGTTTGTTTGTTTGCTTTTTAAATGAAGTGTGTCTGGGTGCACTTTAAAAGATGTGGTGTGAAAGTCAGTAAAAGCTGCCCAAAGGGATTGTGACTCAGTAGTGTTTATAGGACATGTTCAGGTGCATGTTGTCCTTAAACTGCTGGCTGTCAACGTGGTGTCCAGAAAACGGTGTGGGCTTCTTAGATAATTAGCAAACTTTCTGGGGAAAACCTAGCCTAGAGAGACGGCATCCATCCCACTCTGGATGGAACAGCTCTCATTTCAAGAAATCTGGATGATTTTATTAAACGTCCAAAAACATGACTGTCCAGAGTTGGGACCAGGAAGCAGAGTTGCAGTCTTACATGCCTCTCTGCAGTTTCTTTCCTCCTGTCACCCCCCACCCAAAACCCCCCAAAACCCCATCACTATAGACGCTGTGTCTGCTCCCAGACCACCTAAAAGAAATCTTCCAAAACTCAATAAAAAACGAATCATAAAAAATCCCAAGGAAAGAATGTGACCATTCCATCTGCACCAAAGACAATTAAATATGGACTATTGAATATTAGGTCTCTGTTATGATCCTGAGTGTGTGCTTTCCGAACCCTTTTCCTTGTTTCGACAGGTGTGCCGGAGGGTGGGGCACTGAGAGCTGACATCCCACACACCTGATCCTAATTATGTAGATTAGTCTACTATTTAAGCTACACTCCCCTAACTATACGTGCGGGATTATTGTTTATTCTTCGCAAAAGACAGTAAGGAGTGATCTGCATGCAGTGTTACTTTCTACTAAAAGTTAAGTTCGAGTCTAGCACCAGTGTGCCAAGTGTTTTTTTTGTTGTTTATATAAGTTCTGAGATTTTCTGTTATTCCTATTAATAGTGGTTTTCTGGTTTTTTGATGTTACTTTGTCTGTGGAAGAATATTTTGGTTGATACTTTGTTTTTCCCAGTGGATTTCTTTTGCTGTTACTTTTGTAAATAAATTTTCTGTTGTGAACTCTTTCTGCACTTGGTTTCTGTCCATCCGACGATCCTGACACTCTTTCTTCTAAGTCCCTGTCAGTAAATGATCTAATTATTGATCAACACATTGATTTGTTTTGTCTCACAGAAACCTGGTTACAGCAGGAAGAATACATCAGTTTAAATTAATCAACCCCTCCGAGTCATACTAACTGTCAGAATCCTCGAAGCACAGGCCGAGGAGGAGGAGTGGCAGCAATCTTTAACTCTAGTTAACTGATCAGCCAAATTCCTAGGCAGAGTTATAATGCATTTGAAAGTATTACTCTTAGCCTTGATCACCCTGATTGGAAAACTCAAAATCAAGTTTTATTTGTTGTCTATTGTCTACCTATTGCTTATTCAGAGTTTCTATATAAATTCTCCGACTTTTTGTCCAATTTAGTACTCAGTTCGGACAAAATAATTATAGTAGGTGATTTCAACATTCATGTAGATGTTGATAATGACAGTGTGAACACTGCATTTCATTCATTATTAGACTCAATTGGCTTCTTACAAAATGTGAATGAACCAACTCGTTTCAATCACACTCTTGATCTTTTCCTGACATATGGCATAGAAGCTGAACATTTAATAGTATTTCCTGAAAATCCCCTTCTGTCTGACTTCTGTTGCTGAATAACATTTGAGTTTACAATAATGAACGACACAACGCCAGGGGGGGAAAAAAATCACTATAGCAGATGTTTATCGGACAGTGCTGTAACTAAATTTAAAGAAATTATTTTATATTCTCTACTATCTACTTCAATGCCATGTGCCAACACAATACAGGACTGTGATGTAAACTTTACTTGTACTGAAATTGACTGTCTTGTTAACAGTTTTACATCATTACTACGTACGACTCTGGATACTGTAGCTCCTCTGAGAAACAAAAGTAAAGAATCAGAGAGGTTTGAGTCCCTGGTTTAATTCTCAAACACGTGTTTTAAAACAGGAAGGGAAGGGAGGAAATGGCGATCCACTGACTTAGAACTCCGTCATCTGGCCTGGAGAAATAGTCTGCTAATCTATAAAAAAAAGCCCTCCATAAAGCTAGAACATCTTACTATTCAACTTTGATGGAAGAGAATAGAAATAACCCCAGGTTTCTTTTCAGCGCTGTAGCCAGACTGACAAAGCTCAGACCTCTGTTGAACCATGTATTCCCGGACATCTTAGGAGTGATGACTTCATGAATTTCTTTACAAATAATTTTTTTTCCATTAGGGAAAAAATTATTTCTAGTTTGCCCATGAATGTGCCATTATATGTGATGGCTTCATCTGGCAACCCTGGTTTGGACAGCTTCTCTCCGGTTGATCCCCCTGAGCTAATGTCACTAATTACTTCCTCCAAACCTTCGACATGACTATTAGATCCCATCCCTACAGGACTTTTTAAAGATGTCTTGCCATTGATTAATGATTCAGTTTTGAATATTGTCAATTTATCCTTACTAATGGGATATGTGCCACAGGAGTTTCAAGTGGCTGTAATTAAACCACTACTTCAAAAGCCTTCGTTAGACCCAGCTGTCTTGGCTAATTACAGACCGATTTCCAACCTTCCTTTCATTTCAAAAATTCTTGAAAGAGTCGTTGCTGA
>JAOWBL010003237.1:0-12544 GCA_028564865.1 Zenarchopterus dispar | reverse complement strand
CTGGGAGAGCGTTAGACTGAAGATCTAAAGGTCCCTGGTTCAATCCCGGGTTTCGACAACTCTTTGCGGGATGTTTCCCGCCTAAGTCTGTGTAGTTGACTATCTCCAGATGTTTAGACAGGTTAGCTGTTCCTGAGGGCATATGATCACTGTTGCTTGAGAGTATTTCTGCTGTTCTCTGTCTCCTACTTTGACCACTGGTGTCTCTGCTTTTGCTTGGGGTTTCTCTATCCATCAAGCGTGATCTCTTTTAAGTACGTTATGAACCAAAAGTACCTGTACTTGGATAGCTATCACCAGCTTCTTGAAGATCTAAAGGTCCCTGGAGGTCTCACAGGATCATCCCCTTTTAACAATACATGGAAAAGTAGAAATAAATAGCGTTCCAAATTACTAGTAGACATTTATAAAACATACAGGTTTTCCATTCGATCACGTGAGTTGTGTAGAACCATCTCAATTGGGAATGGAACAGACTCAAGATTTTTAAGGTCCGTGGTTTAATCTTGTGTTTGAACAGCTCTTTCTGATGCTTTTTGTAATATTGAAATATTACAGTAACAGACAATTATCCTTGCTTTAAACAAGGAGTTTATCATTATGTCCAAAAGACATCTTCAAAGACTCGAGAGGACAAAATTACTCATCAGTGTAATTCAAACACAAAATATTTTTTTATTTTACCATTGGGTTTTTATTCTTTAATGTCCCATCTATGACAAATCTTATTGTGCAGCCTTTTTTAACCACATCAGATGAATTTGTATGTATATATAAATACATATGTATGAATCATATAATTAATATATAATATATATTTAAGTAACGCCAGTGTGACCAATAAAAGTAAAACACAAAACACAATGAGGAGAAAGCATTAATCTCCACACTACAGTGAACTCTGCCTATTATAAAGAGCTGTAGTGCAATCATTCTGTGATCGGACTGCTTCACTGCAGTGATTTTTCATCTGGTAATATCTCTCCAGCTTTCATGTGCTATACACCCTACCTGTGTAGTAATCAACCAGCATTTCACTCACGCAATCATGAGTGGCGTCTATAGAGACCAACGCCATCTCTTGGGGACTGCCGGGAACTAGGAAACTAACAGCAGTTAGGGTAAGGCTGATGTAAGATGTTAGAGTGGAAAAAACTGCCACCTCTGCTCCCTGGGATGTGTTGTTTACCAGCACATGTGATTCACCCTTCCTTTCCATTTCATTCACTTGGGCATTTTTCTGAAATCTTTTTCAAGCAGGTATTTCAAATTGTCTACTTTGAGGCAGTGTATGCCCTCATTACTTCTTGCATCCCTTTTTTGATTTAAAATACAGTTAAAGAAAAAAATCCACATTATTACTAGCTTTGTAGCTGTAATTAAAACAATTTTTTCAATTGTTTTCCATTCAATTGCAGTGGATTTCAGTTTTCTCCCATCAATAGTCACAGTGACAGAACAGGAACACATAAAGAATATGTTAACATGATGTTTATTTGGTGTCTATTTATACTTTACACTAGTGGCATTTTGATGATCACCATACCACTACATGTCTGTAATTTTTGTTTCACCACCTCCTTTGTTTTTTTTTCCCCACCAAAGGAATATAACATGATTCTCTCTTTTAGAGTTGAGAGATGTTTTGACTTTCCCACTCTACTGTCTCGCTGGCGCATTATCACCACAGACCTTTCTCTCATCGTTATACTACCTTTGCCCTCATTAATCTAGTCCCTTGTAGTGTGGTTGCTGTGGCAACAGAAAAGGAGAGAAAATGAGTCCATTGCTCAACTGAATGTCTTGTTGCCAGACTGGAGATTGATGATTTCAAGTAGGAGTCACTGGTTTTGGTTGCTCTGATATAAATACTGAAGTGTAATCCTGTTGTGAGTTCAATAAAATGAGTGATTGTTGAGCAGGTTATGATTTTGAGAAGACAGAATATAACCAAATATATGGATAGAAAATACTAGCACTGCCTCACTAGTACTGCTTACTGATAATTCAGTCAGAGCACATCGACATTTCATCATCTCTTACAGTATGTTATAGAGTGGTGCACCACTAAGTACCTACCTACTTAACCAAATAAAAAAAGAAAAAGAAAAAATCAGTGAGGTGAGGATGTGACTTTGATGACAGCAAGAACAATTGAAAAAAAAAAGCTTACCATTGTACATCATCCTCAGACAACTGTCTCTATATGTCTGGGAACTGAGGACGGTAGTTAGAGCTTTGGAAGATCAGCTTTGCCCCATTTTTGTCTAATATGGGATTTGAAAACAAGCTCAGAGAAACCTCTTTAGTCAAAGGGATGTAGAGGCCATGGTTTCCAAATGGGAATTTAAATTTGAATTACTGTGACTGAAGAACAGTTTAACTGAACATTCAGATCATGTTCACATATGACTTTGTCTTTGAATGACAGAGCTTTAACGTGCATTTGTGGATTGCATGTCTCAAACTGATTTCTGGAAGTGTTCCTGAGTTCATGCAATGATTTACATTTTGCGCAGTATCCCAATATTTTTGAGATGGGGGTTTAATTGGATTTTTCCTCATTTATTTGCATTGAAAAACTGTCTCTCTCCTTTTTTTTTAAGCCACTATGTTATCAATTTTTATTTGGTATTTTGGAAGTGATGTTTGAAAAGGTTGCATTAGATCAAAATTCTAGTACAGTAAATGATAATTTATTTCTCAAAACATAGTTTTGGAGTTATTCACAAAGCGAGTTAAAAGAGTTGTAAAGACACTATAAACATAAATATAAAGCAAATGACATTGTAGAGAAATTGCATAATTGTACATGATGAAAGTGATTGAACATGTGAAAAAGGACACAAAAATCACAATATTAAGAAAATAAATGATAATAAAGCTCTTCACTGGAATTCAACTAGATGAAAAAGTTGTTTATATTCTTTATAAATGTTATGAAATACTTGACTGACCCCAGAGCCCGATCAATTTATGGGCTAATCTGTTGGTGAGGAAAAAGTCAGTTTTAACAGCGATAGAAGAATCCTCATTAGAGATAAACTTACTGTCTGCAGGCGTGTACAGGGGAAGAGAAAAGAAATAAGGATGTAACTGTGGAAAAGAGGATGTGAAGGGATGAATGATGCAAATACGACTGATCAGTGAATGAAATATAAAGAGCCATGGCTTGCTTATGAGCTTATTTTGATGAAAATGAGTAGCGTAGTCAGGCAGAAAACTTAAGACCTTCGTTTTTTAAATTTCACATTAGCGTTTTTCAAGGAAATGTCAATACAAGATATACCACAAGCTGAGTTTTATTTTAAATTTTATTGATATTGATGGGAACTATGAACAGTCAAAGTTGGGCAGGTTGTAAGAGTGGATCAGCTGTAGGACTGCTCCCATGTCTTTGTTTGTGTTAGTAATTACATATCAATGTTAATGTGACATCTGCAAGGCTTATTAATAAACTGCATTTATGTACATATATATGCATTAGAAGTAGTTTGGGTAAACATTTGGTCCATAGGAGTACCGCAGAAATGCTTGTGAAAATGCCAAGAATTCCCAGTTTCAGTCTTTGAAGGTGAAAATTTGCCTATTTATTTTTCAGTAAAAATGATAATTTAGAGGTTTAGACTTGTTAAATAATTCAAACATTGTTCTGGTATCATGTTGAGCTTTGAGACTGTTTACTGAATTTTAAAACCCTGTGTTTTTTTCTAAAGGGTTACGTAGATCTGCTGAATTGATGTTTTTACAAAAAGTCAAAATGAAAGTTTATTTATATAACATGTTTAAAACAACTGGAGTTGAAAAAAAAGGTATATTCCAAAACTTATTTGTCCTCTGCAGTTTAGGTAAATCACAGGGTTGAAGAGTTAAGCTTTTTCTTTTTCTTTTTTTTTTTACTTTAGCTACCATGCAACATTTTTGATAATATCTCCATGCCTGTATCCAGCAATTGAAGAAACAAAATTGTAACTGACACGCTGCCTCCCAGGCTGCTGGCTTTTTAAACCTGAGTTCTTAGACATCAGATGTCAGCGTCAGAGCCATCACAAACATTGCATTCATAAGTGTCTCCCTCTCTCTCTCTCTCTGTGTGTGTGTGTGTGTGTGTTTGTGAGGACACTGATGTGCACGTTGTAGCATGACTACATGAGATATGAACTTATACAAGTTGTATGCAGTTATTTTCAGTTTCAAGGCAGAAAAGAGCCTTAACCCCAACAAACCCTTAACACGGGAGAGCACGCTTTGAAGTTATGGAATTCTTCTCCCAACAAGTTATATAATGATGATGCATAAAACAGGTATAGTTGTTGCAATTTATTTTTAAAAAATTATTTTACATTTCTATGAACAGATTTACTTGTGTCATTGTGTTAAAGTCTGTGTGTTTATGCATCACATGTAAAGCTAAAATTATCTGAATTACTGAGAAAAGTCAAGCAAAGTGAAGTCTCAAAATATTGCAATAAAACTCAAGATTACCAATAAACAATCGTAAAAAAATGACAAAGGTTAGTTGTCTCATTGGGAGCATGTATGTTTATACATAGAGCAAAGCATCTTTACCTTTTTGTTTTGAGATTTGAAAGTTGGCAGCGCTGCATATTTTTGTTGGGTGGAGAGAGCCAGGTTTGATGTCACTAAACACTAAAGCTGCCTTCCAGATACAAACATATGATCTTTTAATGAATGCTTCAATAAATCTTGAGGAAGCAGCTTTGGCAGATTCACATACACTTAGACATGCCAATGGCCTGCGCCTGCTTTCAGTAGCGTTAAAGATTTTAAATCAGCATCATGTTTGATAACCTTTGTTGCAGGTGATCCTTCGAGTAGTCCCTATTCGTTAAAGAGGCTTAAGTCTTCATACTGATGCATAAATGAGTCAACATATGTAGATTTCAGTTTGGCAGAGACCCTGCTCTGCTGGCATCAGGAGGATATTTAATAACTAAATGGTGTGCTATAGCCGGCTGAGGTGAGATCATAGTCAATTTCATGCATCCTGCTGAAGGTTCTTTCTGCTGATCCACTGAGGGCATCTCATTGCCTGCAAGTCTGATTACTTAGTCTCACTGGTTGGGCATTGCCCTGAGCACCCATATGGCAGCCTGTGGCTCTGACAGCTTGAGTGCATCACAAGACAAAATGGTAATCAGTGACACTGACTGAGATTAAGATATCAGACTGACGGACGAAGTAATGCATCATTCAACACCTGCTCGATCTGCAGATACTCGGGTTTTGATATAATAGAAAGATGCCTTTTTACATGTATAAGCCATGGTCTCTGTTTTATAATGTTGCTATTTCAGGATATGCCAGAACTCTGACATGCCATTGGAGAGGATGATTTGTTTGGATTTTGTTTTCCTTAGTGCATTTCTCATCTGTCTCCATTTTGTTCCCATCTCCCCAGAACTGTCACCAAGCTGTTTTTCATCCCTGCATCATGGAGGCTCAGCCTGGTGCATCATGGGAGCTCATCAGCGGTGTAACAGATAAAATGCACGAGGGCTGAGGGGTCATTATGGAGACTGGCAGCTTCACCTCAGGTCCAACCACCACTGAATGGATTGGAACGCTGGCTGGGCTGGGGGACATGGGAATCCATCAGGAGCATGGAGGAGGGGGCTCATCCAGCAGTTCCACGTCCTGGCCCATGCCGTATTCGTTAGGCTTCCAGGTGTCGCTCACTGCCTTCCTCATGCTGGAGCTGGTGCTGGGTTTCAGCAGCAACCTGACTGTGTTGGTGCTCTACTGCTCTCAGTCCAATTTGGTGGACTCAGTGAGCAACATGGTGACTGTCAACCTCCACGTGCTGGATGTGGTGGTGTGTGTGCTTTGCATGCCCCTCACCCTGGTGGTCGTGCTTCTGCCTCCAGGACCAAACTTGGCTCTGCTCTGTTGTATCCATGAGGCATGTGTCACCTTTGCCAGCATCGCCACAGCCATCAACATCCTGGTCATCAGTTTGGACCGATACGATATCTCGGTACGGCCAGCCAACAGGCTGCTGACAACACGCAGAGCGGCGCTGCTCCTGACTGCTGTCTGGGTCATGTCTGTCGCTGTGTTCTTCATTCCGTTATTGGAGGTGCAGTGGTCATCTGTGGAAGGAGCAGAAGAGACGACCCAGGTGGAATCCATGTCTTTACCATCATATGGGAGCGGTACCCCAGTTATGCCAATGTGGCATAACAGAACCCTCCTATGTGTTGGTGGACAGGGATACCACACAGTCCTGGGAATGTATTACCATCTTATCCTCCAGGTGCCCGTATTCTTCACAACTGTGGCAGTCATGTTGTTCACCTACTCCCGAATACTGAGGGCTTTAAATATTCGCATTGGCTCCCACATGAGGAAGAGCCAGCGGTTCAGGGGGCACCATAAAAGACTGAAAAAAAGAAAGGCAGGGCTTAAAATGAATGATGGTGGGGAGGAAGGAGCGGAACCATGCACAGCAGATGGGACCAAGCAGCTCAGCCATCCCCCTCTCATCTCTTCCCCCTCCCCAACACCAACAGCTACATCCCCCCCTGCTGTGTCCTCCGTCGCTCCCCTTGTCACCCATGATGTGGGCGCTGCCACTCCGCTGCCAGCCTCTGTGGGCGTCCATGCTTCCGTGTCAGCAATAATTGCCCTGCGTCGGGCAGTGCGACGGCATCGAGATCGACGAGAGCGCCAGAGGCGAGTGTTCAGGATGTCTCTCATCATCATCACAACGTTCTTGGGCTGCTGGGCTCCCCTTTCTGTGACCAACGTTCTGATCCTGGGTGTTGGGCCCAGCGACATCCTGGTCAGCTTGCGCCTCTGGTTCCTGGCCCTGGCTTATGGCACCACCGTCTCACACCCCTTGCTCTATGCGTTCACTCGACAAAAACTGCGCCGTGCCCTCCGCACCAAGGTTAAGAAGAGGGTGGTGTCCCTGCTTCAAGTGGACCCGTCACCGGGGGGTACAGTAATACACAACTCCTGGGTGGAAAACAGAAAAACCAGCCGGCTGGTGCAACTGGAAGCAAGTGAAGGTACTGACCGCCACCTGGCAGAGGCCCTGTGAGACTTAAGCACTTGGAAAAGCTAGTACAATTAAAAAGCAGAATAGAGTCGCAGGTGTGTTTCATTATGAAGCTCATTCATGTGAGAAACCAGTGTAGGAATTGTGAAAAACACATTTTCACCTCTGGGAGATGTTTAAATGTAACTACCAACAGCAAACACCTGCTAAACCCACTGCCTTGACCTCAGGCAACATGTAAAGCAGGTTTCAGTCGTCACCGCCATCTGGACAGCTCTCACCGCTGAAGAAAGTCATTCAGTGAACGAGGTTATATAATTTACTCTCTGTCAAACACTGAGGTCACTTTACATATGCAGCTGACCTTACATAACTGCCCCAAAGAATGTATTTATGCACAACAAAATATGATCCATCTCCCCAGTTCAAATGCTTTCAGCCAGCTGCTAAAGCAATGATGAAACCCCTCTAACACTTGCAACAGTCTTTGAATGTATTCAATATTCCCCCACCTTTATTTTTGCTCTGAAAGTGTGGCTAAACTGTGTGTTTTACATTCTGAATGAAAGAGAACATCTGAGATATTTATAAGCAAGACTCAGCGGATGTTGCATGACATCTGAAGCATCAGGAGGCTGAGTGTACAAGTGTGAAATAAGTGACAGTTCAAGTGTGCAATTCCACTTGAGCTTATGTAGTCATTAGAAAGTCAAATATTGCAAGATTTTGCAACATCTCTTGTTATAAATGAAACTCTGATTCTTTCTAGTTTTTGGCAAATGGTGTAATATCTGTTATTGTAGGCAAGTTGAGCCTTCTTTTTTGGGCCTTTTGTGTTTTACTCTAACCTATAACTCCTGGCTGTAGACTGAATTTTTTTAGCGCAAATGAAATCCTTTCATCTGATGACTGGAAATCACAAGAGACTAAATGACCGAAATATGAATTAAGAAGTAACTGGACTGACTTTTGGAATGTATAAAAAAAAAGATCAGAAAAACCTGTAATCCATGCTAAACATGTTAAAAAATGTATTTGGATTGTATTTATTCCATGTCTGAGACATGGAGATAGCATGTTCTGCATGCACAAAGCATGTAATTCTCTTTTAACAGAACATTGGTGTACATAATGCAAATACTGTACAGATCTGAGTTTTTTTGATGTGAAATCTACAGTCCAAATCGTTTGATCTGTATGTGATTCGTGTGACATGTCGAGATTAGAGGTGGATTGCAGTTCCAGCTGCTTTATCTCTGTCTCAGCTCCTGAAGACGACGTCCTACGTGTCAGCTCGTCCACTGGAGTTGTCATCAGAGAGTAGCCGTCCCTCCTGCAGAGCGACGAGTGATCAGCAGTTATTACATGAGACGTGATTGCTCCTGACTTGGTGCTCTGATGATGGGCGACATGATGGATCACAATTCATTCCTGAATATAAACACATGGAAATATATAACTTATATTGTCTTACACAAGTATGAGCTCTGTAGGTGTTCTCCATGGTGTTGTTTTTATGTGAATGTATCAGAAAACTGAATTACATCAATAAATATGAAACTCTGCAGTCTGAGTGTATTGCCTTTCTTTTGTTTGTCTGAACTGTGAATAAGTTGGACAAACAGTTTGCTCTCAGAGTTTATCCTGCTAAAACGCCCCTTGCCTCATGTTTAGCTCTAATAATTTGATTTTTCTGCAAAAGAGATTAAGGATTAGAGAAGAATTGATTATTGCAAGTCCTCCTGGATGCAGCAGTGCATCATTAGTTCAACAGTTATTCTGTGTGCTCCGTGTCGAGCAAAGACTGCATTGTGCACATTATATTGTACTTGTGGGTGTGTTAGTTTACTAGATTCAGAAAGCAACCAGTAATGAGTGGGATTTGTGTTAATTTTAGCATGGTCTTGCCATGACTTGTGTGGTAAAATCCAACCTCACCGTTGAACTGATCATCTGTGTTCTCCTGAGGCACCATGGGATCCCACTGTGGGCACTGAGCATGTACACCTGGAGGTTTTTATCACACGCTGCCCCCAGTGAGCCCCATGGACACCAGTTCAAGAGCTTCCAGCATCGTGTTTGAAAACTTTGTGTGGGCTTTGTGCTGCGTAGGAGGGAGGCACTGCAGGCCTTAACGGTAAAGTAAAAAGAGGGGTCATCTATGTGGGATGAAGTCTGCTGGGCAAAGTAGAATAACTCAGCAGAGACAACAAGCAGGGCACTGCTACTTCTGCTGCTTTTTGTTTTGAATAGTAACAGAATTTTGGTCAGAATCAAATGGGGAAGAGGAAACTACTATTCAGCTATCAATGCTGCACTACAAATTGCAACACAAGATGCAAAAGTGGCAACTTTGATGTCGGGTGCTTTGTCTTGACATGAAAGCACAAGATATTAAAGTCCACTTAGATAGGTGCATTAGTTTGAATGGTTGTTGTAGTGATAAGATCCAGCATGATGGTTGCATGGGCACATTTCTGTACAGGACTTTGCTCTTGGTCTTAGTCAAGAAAAATATTGTAATAAAGGAGACAAAACACAAATAAAAAGTATTGATGCAAAACAGATGTGAAAAAATGATGCGAAATGACCACAAAGAAAAAAAACAAATAGTAAAGACAACCAAAATGTGAGAGAGAACAGATATACCGGTAATTGGAACATATGGGAAATGTGAATAAAAATAATCCAAATGATTCTTAATTTTACAATCATTTTGATTTATTTGTGCATAATATGAACTCAGGATGTTTATTTTCTTCAACAAGTTCTTTTATTTGTTAAATCTAAATTTGATTTTGTATTTCTAGGCTGCAGGATGTGACAAAGTCAGGACAGTGAAACCTTTACCACTTTGTAATGTTGTCATTTTGGGTTTGCTTTTTCATTTCAAAATTCTCCTCACTTCTCTGTAGGTTGGAGTGAGTCCAGTATATGAACCCTCTTGTTCCCCAGCCATGCCATAGCAAGGTGTGAAAAATGTGGTTATGTAGTGTGTTGTTGGCAAACGTGTGAAAGTTCCTGGAAAATGTGTTGTGCTGAAGGCAGTGTGGTAATATAAAGCTCAGTGTACTTGTCTGCAATAATACTATTATCACAGAAGAGAAAGTGACCTTTGCAAACAGCACAGATGCATACATCATAGCTTCTGATTATAATCTGAATGCTTGTTTTCATCTTTGATGTGGAGCACATTGCACCCCTTTCTTAAAAAAAAAAACAAGCAAACGAGCTAAGGAAAAGAGATGAGCATAAATTCTGAATATAAACTGTAAGTATAAATCAAAATCTATTGTAAAATGAAAAATAATTTACTTTAAAAAAAATCCACATTTCTCATGATGCTCCCATTATTTGCTATTGGTGTTGAATCAAAGCAGTTATGGATGGAAGATGAAATAATAAACTCTTGGGAACACAGTCCAACGAAGACAAAGCCCTTTCAGCTCATAAAGAAAGAGCTGTTTTGAAGTTTCAACTGTACATCTCGAAGATGATTTACAACATAATATAAATAACATAATCTATATTTATAGAGCACTTTTCAAAACAAATTTTACAAAGTTCTTTGAAAATCAATAAAACCAAGATGAGGAGAAAAGGCATGAATGAAAATTAATTTAGTAGAGAATAATATCAGAGCTGCTATTTAAAGGCTTAATAAGGCAAACGCGAAACGAACGAGTTGAGTAATTTATGGGTATTAATTACTTTTTTTTTCACATTATAAAAATGTAAGTCACACACAGAACTGCCGAAACCCGGGATCGAACCAGGGACCTTTAGATCTTCAGTCTAACGCTCTCCCAACTGAGCTATTTCGGCGGTGTGCTTCTATCTGACACATCCAACAGACAGACCGGTGCTGACACCTGTTGGCTGGTGAAGCTATGAGCACTTTAACAACCCTTGACGGAGACGGCAGCACCGATATGGACGGTTTGTGAGTCCCCCAGCACTTACAACGTGCCGAACTTGCTCAGCTGATTCTGCGTTAGACTGAACATCTGAAGATTCTTGGTTTATTAATTTCAACCCTCACATTAAAGAAAGGAAAAACACAAATGTTCCCCAAACAATTTCACAATGTGAACAATGTGCTCTGTAACACAACTTTAAGTCAATTACTGTAACTCTCACTTGTTGACTTGTAAGCAGGTATTCTGGTCCACTCTTTACCACAATTTACCCAGTTAGTAAATTTGAAGTAATATGAAGCGAAAGAGCAAAACCATGTTTGAAGTGGAAAATGATTTAAATGGAATACTTGAAATTTAACTCTGTTTTATGGGTTATCATAATAATAATAATTTCCGATGAGGTTCCAAGTACCTTTTGTAAAAGACATTATATATTTCCATTTAGAATAGAAACGGGTGTAAATAGTTAATAGCTACATATATTTGAGGCCCTATGAACTGTAACCTTGTCAACAATTAACCTTAGCAGCCAGTAGATGGCGGCAACATATATTTGCCTACACGTAAGCTCTCCAAGCCGAAATAGCTCAGTTGGGAGAGCGTTAGACTGAAGATCTAAAGGTCCCTGGTTCGATCCCGGGTTTCGGCAGGTTCATGAGACTGTTATTTAAAAGCTGTGGAAAACAAGTTGCAGTTCTTAGTGGACAATTTTTTATCGATACACAATTATTGTCTTTTAATTTACTTCTAACTATACCTTTCATGTTGGTCTTGGTTTTAATGATTTTCAACGACCTTTTTAACATTTGTTTTGAAAAGTGCTCCATAAATGTAGGTTATTGTGTTATTTATATGATGTTGTATTGGTCTTTCAGCCTGTAGGAAGTTTCCTGTTCAACACACTTTGATTGGATCCTCATCAACTTGTCATCAACATATACATAAACATATCTGTATTAGGTCCACTAATGTAAGTCGACTGTGTTTGAGCAAATGTGGGCAAATTTGTTTGTACCCTTCCATTGAGGAAGGAAAAAACTACAGTGGTGACTAAAATAACTTCAGCCCACTTTGTGTCACATTTAGTTGTATTTAAAATAAGATATACATAAAATCTGACTGACTGATAGTTTAATCTGTCTATTCAATCATCACCACATATTACAGAGGATTTACTCATTTTGTAAATTGGAACAAACCAGTATTAAGTAGAATTCATCTTAAAAGCTTTAAAAGACATCGTGAACCTGCAAACTAAATTTTTAGTGCTTCTGAGATGTTTGACAGACCTCAGGTGGTTACTGCCACAACCTGCAATGATTGATGATTCAGGAAAGACCTGCTACCAAAAGGCACAAATCCAGCTTGGAAGAAATTGGTGTTGTGCAATAAGAAGCAGAAGAGCAGAAGTAAGTTTGAAATTTAACACTTAAAATGCAACTGTGCCATATGCTTTATATTATTATTCCAAATGAAGTTTCACATATGTCTTGTAAAAGATATATATATATATGCATGTGTATTTATATATATATATATATATATATATATATATATATATATATATATATATAGAGAGAGAGAGAGAGAGAGAGAGAGA
>JAOWBL010003236.1:0-12546 GCA_028564865.1 Zenarchopterus dispar | reverse complement strand
ATCACTGTCTTTGTCTTTTTGTCAGTCTTGTACTTTTGTGTTGCACATTGGTGGTTTTAGTCTTCCTAGGCAGAATTTGGAAGTTAGAACCTAATAAAATATGCGAGATCAGACTGTCAAGGAGGACTGGTGAAGGACACACACCCCACATTAATGAATCATATACAAAAAATGGGTGCAAGATTAAAATGCATATATATATCCCTTGGATAAAGGTTGTACCAAATCATGGTACCAACCATTAAAATATATGCAGACACACACATTTTTTAAAAAAATCCGATTTGCACCTAATTTGAGAATGACATTTAATGGGTCAGGTAGATGCATCAGTAATTGACACAAGCTGTTACTACACAAGCCTGGGATACTTTAGAAAGATTCTTTCTGCAAAAGTTAGTACAGGGAGGTGTTTCAACATTAATAAAGACCATGATGCTTATACAAAACTAACCTCAATGACATGCATTAAAGAATTCCATGTATTGGCTTCAAAGATGAGCATTGATGGTATTGCTTCACTTTGTTGTCTTTCAAAATTAGACACAAGTCAGAAAGCTGTACAAACCGGGAAGTGAATGGAACAATTATAATGCATTTTGTCCTGGTATGAACAACTTCTTAATAAAAGTGATAAAGACAATGAAGTGAACCCATTAGAGCATCTTGTGTATGTAAAGTATCTGAAGGCTGAAATATGAGCCAGAGAACATCATCAGTGAGTTATATGCTGAAATTACAAGATATTATCAGCAAATACATTATCAATACCGTGTGCAATTCAAGTATCTTACTTCCATAAACACATAATATCAGGTCTTAATCAGTGACTGCGAATATTGTATATATTATTATTGTTGTTGTTCTTATTATTATTCCTGGTTAGTTAAGGGATGAAAAATTATAATGGTCAGGAAATTATTTATCTTTGATAACGGAAAAAAATGTTTTTGGCTTGAAGCTAGAATGGCTAGTCGAGGGGGCTGACTCCTCACTGTAATTCAGAGCTGTAAACTGCTGGAAACAAAGCAGTTTCGCATTAATTTAAGAGGAACATTACTTGGTCTGAAAAGACGGTGTGATAATGTTCAGTCTAAGAAAACCCTTTCCAAAGCTAGAATAAGTTATTATTCATTGTTTATTTTTGGTTGTAGTGTATTATTGTGTTTTCTGAGTTTTTCTTGGTTTTCCTACCTTGCTCTTGTTTTCTTGAGTTCCTCATCCCATGTTTTTCACATACTAATTACTTTACTTTCTATTTTAGCCTGAAAATCTGAATTTTTTGCTTGTGTCTCTCCTTTTGTTTAAGAAAAGACTTGCTATTCCTGTCTCCTCCCGTGGTCTCCTGCATCTGGATTCTCAGCTCCTGAATCATAACATCATTATTTGAAGGTACAAGAACCACCCAAGTTTCTGTTCAAGACTGTACACAGAGTAATTGAGTCATACATCTGTTGAATTTTGTATTCCAATAACTCTAAATACTGATGACATGATGAAATAAATAAAATTGCATTTGTTAAGTTTTTCTCTCTTTTTTTTTCACTCACAGCTTATCCTGACTCAGTCTCTGATGAATCCTCATCTGTATCTGCTTTAGAAATGGCTGCAAGACTTGATTTCTATTTTTGAGAATTTGAGCTGCTTCTCTCCTTTTGACGATTTGGACCAAGTTCATCAACAGAACCCACTGAGACTAATCTGCTCACAAATGTTTTCCCATTGGTCAATACCCCTTTACTAGATCTAATCGATCTATTTCTTCAGCTTTACTGTCTAAGACTATGTTTTATCCAGACTCAACAAATAAGCACAACTTTTTTTTTTTTTTTTTTAAAACAACTTGCACGTCACGGAAATGACCAGTTCTACAGAAGTCATCTGTTTTTAGAGTTTCAGACAAGATATTGATCATAGCACAAAAAAACCAGTAGAGAAGGTCACAATCTTCTCAATGCCTAAACAATTCATTTCTGTCTACATGAACAAAGCAGCAAACCCAGGCTTCTTCAAATATAATCAATATAACTCACTTTTTTTTTTTTTTTGAGCTTATGATCACAGATTTCAGAACCTGTGGCTTTATCATAGATGGGCCCCATCTCATCCAACCAAGTCATCCTTTACACCTGACTTACTTTGCCTGGAATTCCAGAGAGATCTTCCTGTGACAAAGCAATGGGGATTACAAGTTTGAATCATTTCTGATGTTGCCCCCAAAAGTGAGATATTTATCAGGAGGATTTACCAGTTTTATGCTTAGGCAGCATGTGTGTTCGTCACCTGACGCTCAACACTAGGTGGTGCTTCTGCAACTATGTAACCCTAAAGAAAAAAAGAGAACAAGAGAGTAACAGGAGTGTGTAAGCAAGGGCAGTCTCCATAACAATAATAGTGTAAACATCTGAACAGACTCCACTTTTTAACCACACATAACACTGTATTAGGTGAATTGATTAGAAATGATTTACTTTTTACTTTTTATCTAGAGTTAAAGTACTCACCAAACAATATCAAATCGCACAGTCTAATGGAGCAATTCCCAGTCCTGGTCCTCAGGATGTCACAGCGGTGAGATTGTCTGGTCTCGGGTTTTTGTCTAGTGTGCATTTCCTGTTTTATTTTGTCTTGTGCCGAAGTGTCTTCGTTCGTTGTTCACCAAAGCCATCTAGTTACCTTTGCCATAGCTTGTTGTTTTAGTCCACAGTTCTTGTTTGTTATTAGCTTAGATTTCATGTTTGGTTTAGTTATGTTTCCTAGCCATTTTTCGTCCTGTGGGATTGTTTTTTGTTAACGGATTTTGTTTTGTTTTTTTGTTTGTTTTGTTTTGGGTTTTTTTTCTCTCTCTCATCATTCGGGATCACTTTTTGTTAATAAATTTTTGTAATCGGAATTTCCTGCTATGGAGTCCTTGGCTTTTTCCCGGTGTGACACTGGACCCACAGCCCTGCTGGTTTTTAAATGCATCCCTGCACCAACATAGCTGATTCAAACGAATAAAATGCCTCATGAGCCTGCCAATTAGATATTAATTGGAGCTAGGTGTGTTGAAGCAGGGAAATATCTAAAACATGGAGAACAGTCTGTCCTCAGGACCAAAACTGTGAAACACAGCTGGAAAGGGTGAATCACCTGATTCCTAGGTGATACACCTAGGTTTACTCTTCTTTCATCAGAATAGAAATATGTGATTGAAACTATGATTAAATGGATAGTGTCAAAGTCAATGTTTGCTGGCTGGTGTGATTAAGTCAACACTATCAAAGAGTGCAAGTAATTTATTACTTTATAAATACATTATTTAAAATATGGGTGTTTAGCTTTTTGTCAAACCATAAAATCTGAAGGTAAAGCGTCCTTATTATATTAGAAAAACTTCCAAAACATTTTGATGAACCATTATGATGCAGACTTGAGGCCGTTAAATTTTAGTCCTTTAATCCAGTTGCCAAGAGCAGCAACAACAAATTTTTTAACAAACCAGGATTAATAAACTCAAAGCATGGTTTCAGGCAGCTGCCTGAAAGGCTACAAGACTGATCGAATTAAAAGTGCCAGCAAGTTAAGAGGCTACCTCACAATTAGAATAATTTTATTGTAATGTGTTCTTCATTCACTTACAAAAGAGGTGTATTAAAAGATGCCAGTGTGTCAAACCTGCTGATCAAGCATGCTGTTTATTTCTGGTAACACCATGAAAATAAAGTCAAATGTAAAGCTCAACAGTATTTGTAATGAGTTTTAAACAGCAACAGCAACATCTGCACTGACTAAACTTGTGTTTAGCAATTAATTTTTTTCTATCAGATGAATGTTCATAAGTTGACGTTCATAGTTTAAACTGGTGTAACAAGAAAGATTTCTGAATATCTGACTTCAACTGTTTTCACCAAGAGAAATCCATATTTTGACTTTCAATTAGAGTGCAGAGTGGCTTTCACAAACAGTGAGTTAATTGTTCTGTAAGGTCATGTCCTCTTTATACTGACTATCATGAGAAGAATGGGTATTATAAAAACTACAAAATGAATAACTTATGGCCAGCAGTTACACATGTCAGTAATCAGGTTTCAACAAACCCATTTCCTGTGTCTGAATCACTCTTGAATCACTCGTGGTATACTGAGGATCAAACAGCCAAACTGACACTGTGTCTTTACGACACTGTCACACAATTTTGTTCTGTTTCCACTGCTGCAGATGCTGACCCCGCATCCTGAATTGTCCCAGTCAGCTTGCACATTGGTCTTATTGTCTTTGCTAGGGCTTCAAGCATCTGTTCAGTGGGTGAGCAACAAAGGCATCTGGTGCACTTTAGTTCACTTAAAATGCCTACATTTGGTCAATATTGTGAAATTATATGATGCAGTTAAAGAAGTGTGACGAATGACGTGGAGGGAAATTACCATGCAGTGTAAGTGTTATTTCTGAATGTGTCAGCCACAAGATGTCATGAGTAAAATGTATAATTAATGGCTGTAACAAGAGCAGAAAAGAAGAAGCTGAAAAGAAAAATTCATCCAGGAAATTTTAGATGATTTGAAAGTACTTCAAACTATATTTGTCAATACTGGTGTTGCAGAGAAAGACTGTGTTGATATGTAACTAAATTCAAGTAAAGCATTTGGCTGGTTTCTTCCTGAATTCTTTCACAGAGGCACGGCAAGTTGAGGCCGGTTTAGGAGGAAGTAGCTTTGACATACCCAGGAGGGCGGGCAAAGGTGTGACCTTATATGAGTAAAAGCACAACATGCAGGTGACAGTCTAAAGCCTGCTCACAGCACTGTCTGATCTGTTTTACTGTCTACTTGGACAATGACTCGAATCCTTCTGCTGTGGCTCCTCTTCCTAAACGCCTTGTTCAAGCCCTCAGGTAAGTCACTGGCTACTGTTACCTCGTCTATTACAGTGGATAATTAATAAATAAAGCCAGGCCCAGTTCTGTCCTGTTTATTCACAGCAGTTTGAATTGCAGGCTTTTACTCCTGATGATCAAGTAGTGCTTTAAATGTAGATTTTTAAGAGAACCAAAAATACTATACATGAGTCATTTTCGGTCGAGCAAAAATAGAATTATATCAGTCTCTGCTTGTAAACAACTTAAACTTTAGAAAAGTTATATTTAGATAAGTTCATGACCACATTTTTACAACATGTGATAGGGTAGTTTTTGAGTTATATCTTGGCGGTTGTAAAATCCTGTTGAAACTGAAAACCTAAATATTGCCTTTGTTAGGTAGTAAGCACACATATATTAACACCTCATCAGCTCAACAAAACAAGAAGGAATTACTCTCAATACACTGACACATTCGAGGAAGTGGACTTTGGATCACAACAAAGTCACCACCCTCTAAGGTGCTCCTGTCAGGTAACCATGACTCAGAAGAATTTGGTCATTGTCTTTAATGTACCTTTCACTGGGAAACACAAAGTCTGGAGTTTTTTTTTGTTTTGTTTTTGTGAAGAGAATACCTTTGTCAGTAGTGGGGGGACGGGATTGTACTGATCGTACATAATGGGTATGTCCAAGTTGCTATGTGTACCTTCTTATATCTATGGGTAGAAATGTGAAAATGTGTTGAATTATCTTATCAGTCACTTTGATGAGCTTTTACATGCAGTCACTGATAACAGCGTCCCGTTACATACCTTTCACATCCCAATTCACTTTGTTGTTTAAATCTCGCCGGCGATTTCCTAAAATATTGAACCATTACTTTCACAAATAGATATGAGGCTGGTAACTAAATTAACCCATAAGGACCCATGGGGACACTGGTGTCACACTGCCTTTAAATGTCCTGGAAACTTCCTAACACTTTGTTTATGTTATACATCCTATATTTTTTCTTCATATAGAAATGAGTCTGGGTTCTTATGGGTTAATGATTCTGTTCTTGCTTTTTTTAAATCTCGCTTAGGTTATACGAGCCCACTTATCTGAAGAACGCCAGCAAGTCCACCTCTGAATGTTTATAAAAAAGAAAAGAAGGTTTTGGAGTGGCCTAATCAAGGTCCAGACCTAAATCCAACTGAGATGCTATGGTGTGACCATAAACAGGCACAACCAGTTATTAGGTTTAGTGCACAAACTGCTTTTTTACATTGGGTGGGCCAGCTTGGTTTGGGTAGCTTTTTCACATAATAAATTAAATTGTCATTTAAAAACTGCATTTTGTATTTGCTCATACTATCTTTGTCTGATATGAAAAACTGTTTAATGATATGAAGCATGTAACTATGATTAAAAAAAAAAATCAATAACATAGGAACTACGTAAGAGGACGAATACTTTTTCACAGCCCTGTATTCAGAAGGTAGTACAAAAAAATAAACTGGCCTAAACAGATGTGTGTGTGTGTGGTGGGGTGTTTGTTACTTATTGCAAATCGTTTGTGTCATGTGTGCACAGAAAACCACATCCGTGAGTTTGAACATGGGGAGGACTATGAGGTGGTTCGACCCATCAGACTTCACACAGTGACAAAAAGACATGCAGAGGTAGTTTTCTCTTTTCTTCTCAATACTGAATACTGGTGTTCTCTGTTGCAGATATCCATTGTGGTGTTGTACAACAAAGTGACTCCAGATATGTGTAAAGTAAAAATTAGTATGTGGAATAAGAATGAATACAATTTCGTGTTTCCATGTTTTTTTCTTCGTTTTTTTTTTTCACCCAAGCAGCACCTGAGACCAGAGACGATTAAGTATGCAATGACAGTTGGAGGAAGAGACATTGCGATGCATTTGGAAAAAAATAAGTATGTTCTTACTTTGCTTAAGTCCTACCTCTGTGAAATATTGCGACATAAAACAAGTGATGTTGAAATACTAACTGCCAGTGTAATCCACTGTGTAATCATTTCCTAAATAACAGTCTCTTCAGCCTGAGCGGCTCATAATGCTGTTCAGTAGACACTGTTTCACTTCTTCCTCAAATGTTGAACAAAGAGTTGGTCTTAATGTGATAAGGTACCTAATTTTCTTCTCAGCTTCCCTTTTTGTACTTCTTCTTTCCACAAACACTTCTTTTCCAGTTTAAGGACATTTAACATCTGCAGAATAGCATGCATGAACAAGAATGTTGACATTAATTTGGTTTTCATTGAGATAATATGCGCATTTTTCTTGTGTGCTTTCTTTGCCAGTGAACTGCTCACCAAAGACTACACTGAAACCTTCTACCAAGATGATGAAACTAGAGTCACCAAAATCCCAAGTGACATTGTGAGTGTTTGCATTTGTAGGCAAGTTTTACTTCCTTTATTGTAATTATAGGATGTCAGTATGTTTTCTTTTTAAGGAAAAAGCAAAAAAACCCATAGCAGACAACATGAACATCCCATTGAGTGCTACAAAAACTATAAACTATGTAAAAGATGAATTAGGCTTTCTTACTAGATATGTCAGTGATGAATTGCATTGTCGTTGCCAGGATCACTGCTACTACCATGGAAAGATTGTGAATGATAGTGCATCATCTGTTAGTATCAGCACTTGTGATGGACTCAGGTGAGGCCTCACAGTTTTAATTTTGTGAACTGTCATCAAATCATGCTTTGGGTGAATACTCAATTCTGACTGTCTTGTGTCCACTACTCCCTGATGAAGCAATATTTTTTAGGTTTCAAGCTAAACTGTCTATTTACTGTTCACAAACAGTGCTTTTTTATTGTCATCAGTAGCATAAGTAGTTATCTAACTGTCTACATGATCCATCCATCCATCTATCCATTAATTTTTGACATCCATTTTATCCAGTTCAGGGTCATGGGGTGGTAGTCATAGATCAAACAGAGGCAAACAATCATGCTCATTCATACTTACTCTCAAGGCTCATCTAGGACCAAATAAACTGACATGAGAAGACCCACACAGGTTTGGTGAAAACATGCAAGCTCCAAATGGGGAGACCCCAGCCAACAAGGGACTAGAGACCTAGGGACCTTCAACTTGTTAAATAAATAGCATCATCCTACATTTAAAAAATATCAGCTTAAGATTGGTTGGTGATTTTAAGAGTCATAGAGGACTGTGTAGATGGATGGTAGTTTGTATTTAAATAGTTCTGTAACGGTCTAGCACCCTTTCTAGGGTGTACCCCACCTCTCAGCAGTCAGGGAGAGGTGGGGTACAACCTGGATAAACTCATTTGATGAAGTTCATTCATCAATAATCAATGAACCTCACTCTTCCCATTTTTGGTAAACTACCAAAAAAATGAAGCAAGAGAAACTATTTTTCATTCTGTATTAGGATCACAATAGTCTTTTACATACATACATTTTTGACAGTATTCCACACTATGTTGTGTTGAAGCAGAACAGCAGGACTTTTTTTTTTTTTTTGCATCACTGTAACATTCTGAGATGTACTCAACTCATAGCAATGGTGCGCTTGTTACACTGATGATTTTGTGACGTCAGTATGCTGTCTATGATCATGTGCTGATGAGGTGATGTTCCTCTTCAATTCAGTCAGAAGTGTCAACATTTTAAAGTGGAACACTGGGAGCTTAAAGAAGCTGACTTTGTTTCACCAATTTGGTGCAAAAGGCCTTGAACTATAACATAAAGCTAAATAGTTCATTTTTTATTTTATATTCACCAATGAGACTTCCCAAATTATCCAAGCTTAAGCAGGGAAGTAATTAGCAAAAGACAAATTACATACAGATGTATCTGCTAGACAGCAACATTTCTAAACTATTCAGCTATGACTTTATCCATTTTTGTTTTAGTTAATAGGTTAGTATATCCTTTCTTTTAGCAGAAAACAAACACCTGTGTTTTCAACAAAAACAGTAAACTCACAAAGGCACAAATCTAAAACAAGGTTATGATGAACGAATCTTATGAAAATAAATTACAATGGTAAGTCATTCATGAATATCAATTGACATTTAAATTTATGGATTTTAGATTTTCTTTTCTTTCTTTTTTTTTAAACCATAGACTATATGCTTGACAAGTAGTTGCTCAATAAAAAAAATTAACCTAAATTTGTTCACTGAGGTGCAACTCACTTGCATTTTCTTTGTTTAGGGGCTATTTCAGGACATCTGCCCAGCGGTACCTGATTGAGCCCCTGACTGGTGATGATGAGGGGGATCATGCAGTGACCACTTTTAATGACAAGGACTTCACACCTGCAGTGTGTGGCGTCACCAACACCAGCTGGAGTGACGATTTTGAACCCCCAACCAGCCGGAGCCGTTCCAGATCAGCGGCAAGTAGCCTACATTTCTATCGTCCCACAACCAAAAGTTATAAGATGATCAGTAGTCAAGTGTGCCATCAAATTAAAGAAATGTTTCTTCATTTTTATCCTTCAGCCTAATTCTATTGTCCAGCAGCAGAAGTATATTGAACTCGTTCTTGTTGCTGATAACCGTGAGGTAAGATCTTATCGTGCTTTAGGTGAATACTCAGTTCACCTAAAGCATGATACATAACATTCACGCTCAGTGTCACCTCATGATAATATGATTATACTGACTGGGTTTTTTTATTATTATTCTGGTTCATTCAGTTCAGCAAAGTGTATGTGTACAGCTCAAATAGCATTTTAATGGTTGAGAAGAATTTCGGAATTGTCTCATGTCATAAAACATATCTCTCATTTATCCATGAACTCATAAGCATTTTCTTCTTATTCTATACATTTAATTAACGTTGACACATGTCATTCAGCTGGTAGACAGGGATCAAAATATCAACCAACTTACTGGTAATAACTGGTCTTTCTGAGACATAGCTGTTTCCTAAATAAGGAAGTTACCTTTCTTGCACCTGCGCAATATTCTTGTAGTATCTGAAGATGAAAAGTGACCTGACGGACCTGAGAAAGAGGATATTTGAAATTGTCAACTTTGTCAACATGGTGAGTTTGGGTTTTTTCTTTTTCTTGGTTTATTCCAGGGCACAGATGGTTCATAAACTTGACTAATGTAATATCCAGTGACGTGCGGTCAGGTTCATGGTTGATGGGCACTGACCTCTTCCAATGGCTGAACTTGACTAACTGTAGATCATAGCGTGCTGTCTCTGATTCTGCAGCCAAGGAGTCCCAAGAGGAATCACCGGCATCACGACTGCCCCCTACCATGAGGCAGGAGAACTGCATGCCTCACTTAGTTCCTCTTCGTAGCTGTTTCATGACTGCTCAGCACAAGAAACACGTTACAGCGATAACAGAAAAGGAGGTTTCTTGTAGCACAGCCACGCAGCCAGATCTTTTTGGTTGTACCACTCACTTAGAAATGATCGAGTTATCTTCTGTCCCGTCCTTTGAAGCAAGCCCTTTAGCTCCGGCATTGGTCGTCCATTATTTATTACTTAACGTTTTGATTGAAAGTCCAATTTTGAGAAATTTTTGAGCTGAGATATTACATCTGCCATTTTTGCAGTCAGTCGGGGCAAAACATAAAATAACAGACTCCTATTGAACTTCCCGAACAAGAATAAACGTGAGCTCACTCACGTACGCCCTCTTCATTGCAGCAGAGCTACTGCCTGCCTCACCTTATGTCTTTTCAGTACGGCTTTACGTCAGATCCTAACACTAAATAAGTGTTACGTGAAATACATTACCTATTATCTGGATAGTGAGGACATATAATAAAAACGTCTACAATGCATAAAACATTTAAATAAAGCATTACATTGGTAGCATACACTGAGTTAGCAAAAGGCACGCGCTCAACCCAGTTTGTAAGGGATTGAGCAATCTGACGTCCGGCACAGCTCGGTGCTGCCTCACCTCGCTGCCTACGCTGTAGCTCAAAAGGATATATGCAACACATTTGCGGTCTTGATTATAAAAGAGATTGAAATTATCTGAGTCATACAGAAATTGCATTTATAGCACAGATCAGTAGATAAATAATTACTTTATCATTAGTATACATCTCATGACTGACCGCACTTCCCTGGTAATATCTGGTCTACACTCTGTCATTTTACTACACACTTCATGCAAAACTAGTCCTAAACTATTCTTTTGTTGAGTGACTGCACAACTCACGTATTTATCACCTCCAGGCATACAAACCCTTGAGGACCTTCATTGCTCTGGTGGGTCTAGAAATCTGGTCAAAAAAGGACTTCATCTCTGTGACCACCTCAGCTGGGGCCAATCTAGACGCTTTCATGAACTGGAGGAACTCTGATTTAGCGAACAGGAAGAAACATGACAACGCTCATCTCATCAGGTCTGACTAAGCACTGCACCTACTCTGTAGCAACGACTGACTGACTGACTGATATAATCAAATCCTGCCTTTGCCAAGAGATAAAGTTGTTTGCCTTTCAAATAAAACCCACCCAACTGGTCCATGACTATCTGTTCATGTTTTCCAGAAATCCAGGAATATTTATGTTTAAAACAAATAATAGGTTGTACTTTTAGATGAATCAGCAAATGAACATTATTTAACTTATGGGTCATATTGGTTTGTTTTAGTGGTATCGACTTTGATGGATCAACTGTCGGTCTTGCTTTTATCGGGACACTCTGCTCCGGTCACTCAGTAGGAGTCATACAGGTGAGGTGGCCAGAAAATGAATCATGAAGCTTATATGGTTTCATTGCTCTACTTTTGCATGGCTTTTATGCATTCTTGGTTATGACATGATGAATTTTTCAGGTTTCAGTAAATTTTGAGCTTATGCCTCAAATTATATGTATCTACATGACTGGATAATGTAAAATATTTCAAACTAACATTCTTTAGCTTAGACATTACTGTGGAGATTCCTTATCTTTTCACCAATCACCATCATCAAGATGCTGTCTGATAGTTTGGTTCATGAGCAATTAGTTGTAAATTGGTGTTCCCATCAGCCTCAGAAATAGATTGCACACATTAACTTCTAAATACCAAGAACTTACCATTGTGGTTATTAGCATATCCTAACCAAGCCACTGGCCCAGCTGACAGCTGTAAATCATTCCATGCAAAACATGACTGTGATCGCAATCTCAAAACTAAAGCAGCTGTTTTTGTAATCACCATGTGTACTTTTCTATGTTGGTGTTTGATGATTATCACATAACAGAACTCTAAAGGTGCAAAAAGGAGAATATCAAGTTTGTCGTTATAACATGTATTGTGATGTGTTATAAATCATGTCAAATGCATGTTTAATTCTGATTATCATGAATATACTGCCACTCTTGCTGCAGGACCACAACAATCGGGCTATTGCAGTGGGAGCAACACTGGCACATGAAATGGGACACAATCTGGGTATGGACCATGACGACTCCAGTGCCTGTGCTTGTTCAGGAGATAGCTGCATAATGGCTGCAGCCCTCAGGTGAGATAAGTCACAGCTGTAGAGTGTGTCCTTGACAGTGGACCAGACTCTGGTCCTGTCTACTTTGTTTGACTATGGATCTCATGTGGTTAGATACTTCTTTTACCAGTATAAGAACTGTTAACCTTTTGATAAGGTTAACAGTTCCCTCCCCGAGCCGACACCTTATCGTGGTGGAGGGGTTTGAGTGTTCCAATGATCCTAGGAGCTCAGTTGTCCGGGG